>JAROYF020000012.1:1956477-2070042 GCA_029619325.2 Dynastes grantii
AAAAAAAAATCGTTCAAAATTATTAGGCACCTCTTATATTTCGTTGGTTAAAAAAAACTGAGCCACCTATGGCAGTTATTTAATCATTCGGGGAATTATAAATGTATATCTCAGTATTCCTCGGGGAAATTACCGGTTATATCGCATGTTTGGAAGTTAATAGAGCTTTTTGTGTTTCGCGCTGTTATTCATATAATGTGAGGGTGTAAGGATATTTGTGGGCCTTTTTAAAGCACAAGGTACATACTTGGAAATGTACATCAAATAAAAGTTATAAAGAGCGGTAATAGAGGAATGGAATAAAATAAAAACTTCTACTTGCGGAACTTTTTGTTCACCGAAAAAGATAACTGTAATAAACCCCCAAGCAGGATCAACTCGATATTAAATTTTATTTTTTATTAAATAAAATATTACATGAGATATAAACAAAATGCGAGGGTGTCTAATAATTTTGTCTAAGGCTGTATATCTTTACCGCCATTTAAAATTACGATTTGATTGACTGAATGCATATTTGTTTGGGTCAAGAACTTTTTTTTCTCTGTGTAATAATAAAAGATTCGTTAAGAGAATTTTGTATCACAGGACACCAAGCTACAATGTTAGTTACTGATGGAGCTGCAACAATGCTAAAAGTTGGTAGGATGTTGGAAATATGTTTTCCCGACTCTTCTTCACATAACATGTCTCATACACGCGTATCATCTCGTTGCAGAAACTATTCAAAAGGTACCCATAGTGAATAATTTAATAGCACCCAAAAATTTTGTGAAATCTCCCAAACATATCCGCGTTTTCAAACAATTTTGTCCAAGTTTCCCACTCCCCCTCAGCCTGTAATAATTCGACGGGAAACATGGCCCCAGGCAGTATTTTATTATCATAAATATTTCGCAAATGTGAAGGATGTGATTTTAAAATTTTAAAACAAATGAATCTGCAGCATTCGAGAGAATCAGGAACTTTTTTTCCCAAATTTGGACGTTTAATTACAAATAGATGAAATTTCCAAAAATATTCTGCAGTTGTACAAGCTATATCGCTGTTACAAAACAGTCACTTATCTTTACGAGACTAATTAAATACCTTACATAATTTACAGGCCGCTCTAGAAAGCTTGACGGCTCCTATACGACTAGATGTAGCTCAAAAATTTCGTGTAGTTTTAAATAAAAATCCCGATTTACAAAAGGTTCGGTC
Source organism: Dynastes grantii (assembly GCA_029619325.2). Lineage (NCBI taxonomy): Eukaryota > Metazoa > Arthropoda > Insecta > Coleoptera > Scarabaeidae > Dynastes > Dynastes grantii. The sequence continues at coordinate 1,957,681 of JAROYF020000012.1, forward strand.
TATTACTGAAAATAAAGAGAATAATAAAGAAAAGAGATAAAGGAATATCTGAATTACGCAAATCCTACTTCGCTAGATATAGAACGATCATTTTCGAAATACACGAAAACGTTTTCAGACCAACGTCGCAAGCTAAGTGAATCGACAATGGAAGCGTTGCTTATGTTGCAGTTTTACGCGACTTACCGGGGCAGTAGTATTTTGTCGCAGTAGAGATTAAGACATCAATAAAAGGTAAGAATATATTACCCTTTAATAATACTGTATCTCACGTACCTACTTTTGCGCGATACGCCTCTGACGTTGCACTAGTTTGTTGAACCTTACTAATAGTAGACGTTTTATTTTCGTTTTAAATTTGTTTGGGGGCAATGCTGAAAGTTAGGACAATGCTGCATAAATTCCGTTCCTAACAAATTGTATAGTTAAACACCCAACAGTCCACTGTATTTTGCGTTGTTATGAGCCTAGAGTGTGGCATCCGTGGTGTAGTTGTATGTGTGCTCGTTGATCCTGTAGTCGTCCCTGTTGTTACGGACATTGGTCAGGATTGCAAGTATGAACTCGGATGTTAAGGTAAGTATTCCTTGCTTTTTAAAATATGTTCTATAGGATTCCGAATATTATAAATTACCCAATGGTCTAATTGCTCTCTTTTGCAGTAGAAATATTCTTGATGGCTCAGTGGATGGTCCCCAAAATAATATGCCATGGTTCAACAGAGAATAGAATATGGCGAAATATGTTATTCTTGTAACGTGATGGGTGACTGCTTTCTTCACCTTTTCTAACGCGTATAGAGGTGAGGTCAGTTTGGGTGCGAGCATATTAATATGTGTCAATACCCAGGAATTTAATGCTGGTGTGTGTGTCGATATTTTTTGAGGTAAGCAGCAAATTTGGCGTCTTTTCCTTATTCATTTTTAATTTGTTTACCGAGCCCGCCTCCTTTATGGCACTTGCTGACTTAAGATGTATTAACGCGAAAACAAGCAAAAATTGGAGTTTGGCCTGTTTCTCCCAACTCATCCTGTATACTGTTATGTTACAAATAACAATTAAAAGATTTGAATAGGGAGGTAATCAGTTTTGTGTTAATTTTAAGCTTTTCACTTGCAAAAAAGAAAATGAAATTTATCTATTTAAATTACTTACAGTTATCTAGTGACGTGTGTTTGATATGTGTGTGCGTGTATAATCCTAATGGTTCCTTCTTTCCTCTTCTTGGTAAAATCCTCTTATTTTGGAGCCCTTTAATCGTCTTCTCTAATGAAATTTCTTCGAATTACTTCTTAAAATTTTCCAACTGATTTAATATTCTTGACAATCGTTGGTGATGATTTATGGTTCACTTAAAACGCTTTTCAATGCATTTGCACTGATAACTTTGACGATATTTTAACTTTTGTAATGCAATTTTTAAATATCAATGGAAAGATGTTTGTTTTCTGTCGGAATTGTTTTCGTTGCTAACTTCTATTTTTCTAGTCGTCCCTAGCATTGCCAATCTAACAACTTGATATTTAATTTTGATGTTTTGAAGATCGAACTCGGTGTCGCAGGTGATAGAAGGAATTTTGATGGTTATTTCCAAATACAGTGTGTTTTGTGTGTGTGTACGTGTCATTTTTACAAATAAAGTTTTCAAAATGTAAACTTAAAATAACCTGGAATTTTAATTCTCCCCTGTAATATATCATTAACTGTGTCTTTTTTTTAAGAAATAAAAGATTAATAATATAAATAATCAAAATGTCGGAACTCGAATATTAATCGAAAATAATTCAAGTTCCACATAAAACTCTATTAAAATCTAATATCGGCGAATTTTTATATAATATTAATTAGAATAAATTTAGCAACATATTAACATACGCTTTTCACGTTGGAATATCCCACTACAATACATATAGGACAGCGACAGAAAATGCAAATTGGGGTTATGTAATTTTTGAACTGCACTGAATACGTATCACCCAGTCAATTTGAATTCGGTAATACTAATTGTTAATTAGCCTCAGTCGCTAATTGATAATGAAATTGGAACGGTACAAAGGAAATAGATTTCAAACAATAGCTAATGCCTTTTAAAATTTAACCAACACAATCCTATTTGCGATAAACTTAATTATAACAACGCAAACATAAAAATCTAATAAGTAATTAGGACAGTGGTTGCGCAAAAAAACAAAACAAATTCATTCGACATTCGACAAAGAGCAGCAACACGTCGTACGTATAATTAGTGTTGATTTTACGTAATCCCTCACCAACCTGTCACAGACAAATTTCCATTCTTATACGTTATCGTGGGTACTTAATGCGTTTACGTTATTAAAGATATTATAGCTTATTGCTCAAAAACCATTTTTGTTTCGTTCGTTCGACTTACTCAATCCGCAGGAGGTCGAAGAAACATCACCGTCGTCTTCTCCATCTCCTTCAAAACGTGAACGGTATATAGAGACGAAACAATTCCACTCCACTATACCATTCACATGTTGTACGAGTTCGCGTTTTCTTTCATTTTATGTAGAAATTCAATTGTTCATGCTTACGAGATTGTGATCAAAGTAGGCACCGTTGGCTATTATGATCATCGTTATTATTTCAACTGTTTTTTCCTTCTCCTTTTAATTTCCATATCGCGTTCTCTATCTCGACGGGTTCGCTGTATTTCGATGCCGGTGCAGGTTTTGCAATGAGCGATGGTTGTCGTCCGCATTATCTATGTACAACAAATATACGATATGGTCCCCGTTTGTTGTATGTGAGCGTGTTGTTTTCGAGTAAAATATAAATTAGTTTCGTCGTTTCAACTGCAATAAATCCATCTGAAATATGATTTCTTCACGGTATTAATTTTTATGACTTTGTGCATACGTGCAGAATCAGCTCACGTATTTGTTGCGGAATAGAAGCGCATAGGGGTTCTTAATGGAAAAGGATTTCATAACGATAGAAGTGATTAGAGGCTTCGATATTTATTTGGACGAACAGATACGGTCATTAAAATAAATTGGGTTTTTAATGAAGTCATTCGTTATAGTTGCTGCAACAAATTGAGCTAAAAGGCACCTTTCGAAATTCCCCATGGTACCTTCTCAAGAAGGCCAAAGAAATAGAAACTAGAAATCTATAATGTTCCTTGGAAATTCCGATGTAATTAATTAATGAAATTAAAATTATGTCAGCGGCAAGGAATCGAACCTCACATCTCCCGCTTTCCGAGTGGGAGCGTTAACCACTACGCCTCGGGTACTTACGTGAGGAAGTTCACTATTTAATGCGCAGATGTTCATAAATCACCGAAGGAGGCCAAATGTATCAATTAAATTAGTGTACTTGGCATGTAAAACTAAAAATTGTCTATCGAAATACTACGATCTATTTACCGATGAATAACATCTAGGCATTAAATAGTGAACTTCTTCACATAGGTCCCCGCGGCGTAGTGGTTAGCGCGCCCACCCGGGAAAGCGGGAAATGTGAGGTTCGATTCCTTGCCGGTGACATAATTTTAATTTTTTTAAATAATTATGTCAGAAATTCTAAGGAAACTTACAGATTTTCGGAAATCACCGACGGAAGCCAAATATATTAAAAATGGAAATTGGGTTTAAGATTTTTAATCTTAATTTTTTAACGAAAATAACTACTGAAAGGGTTCCAGAATGTGTTCTTTGCCAGAGACATAATTTGGTTGTCTATAATCCAATAAACGTGATTTATAATCTAATAGAGCACCAAACGGATAGAATCGTTGCATGTTTGTCTTCTTTGGGACCTGATGACTAGAGTAGCTCACTAGCGCCAACGGGCAGTGGCGGAGATTCGATACAACCCCGAGTATAACTGCGAGTCTCAACCAGATCTGTTGTGTATATATGTACGCTGTCGTAAATACTATTTCGTAGTTCTACGTTTGTTTTAAAAATGTTGCCTATGTCGCAAAAACGACCAATGTTGGACAAAATTACAAAATTTATAGCAGAAATTCCTGACCTAAATTATTATGGCGTTAAAATTCAATGTGTAGTTTGTAATATCTCTTTAACGTGTTGATCCAAAAGGGATTGTATACATCACGTAAATAGTAAACAGCATGCTTCAAAAAAAAAGTTGCACACGACACTATGACAAATTTTAATTTAATTTATGTGTTACCTTTATTGCGTGTAATTTACCGTTTAATTTACTAGACAAGGAAGCATATGTCTTCTCTTGGAATAAATATTCGGACTGCAAATTACCAAGTCGAGCATCGTTACAAAGAATTGTGCCATCTGCTCGTGAACATGTTGAAAAAAGAATTAAATCGGAGTTGAAAGTTAAAAAACTATGGTTATGTGTAGACGAAACAACAGATCGTAAAAAACATTCTTGGTTAATTAATGGTACCAATGGAATAAATCAATGTCACCTTCAACTCTATTGTTTCCCAGACTAAAAAATGTCTCCAAGTAATTTCAAAGAGTGTTAAATACATTAAAAGTTTGAATTTTCCCAAAAAACCCAACTGTTGATGTTTATGAGTGATGGTGCCGCAAACATTTTTCTTGGGCCCGGTCTCTTAAAAAACATTGTGCGACTTTTTAAATATTGTGTAAAATTAATGCCAGTCATGTGGCGAATATTAGAAAATGTTACCCTGGGTAGACGCTTTAATAGCACATAAAAAGCAGTCTTTGAAACCCCAAAAATTTCGCAAATTTCACAGACTGTGCCCCGTACCTGGCCACCGCCTTTTTTATACGTTGGGGAACAGGGGCAGGCCGCGTTTTATTATCTAAAATATTTTGAGAATATTAAGAACGTGATTTTAAACCATCTAAAGGAAGCTGCGCTATAAGGAAAGAGTCAAATTTAAAGGGTGGTTAAAAGGGATTTAAGAAAAAACTTGACTAGTGGGGGAAAGAAAAAAAAAAAATCCTTCGGTGTCTTTGGGAATCTCTGCAAATGTGCAAATGTTCCCACACATTATGCCCCTAGAAGACGAAAAAAATTTTTTCAGAAAGGTTTGAAAGTGTTTTAGAAAGTTCGATTTTGGCACATTAAGACAAATTTTGAAGGTGCATTAACAAAAACAAAGTTGTTCCAAAGATTATTTTAATTACGCAAATATAACGTCAGTAGATGTGAACGTTCGTTTTCTGCATACAAATACCTTTTTCCTACCGCACCCGGTTTACCGAAACAACGTTGAAACATACTAATGTTGCAGATACTTAACAGACATTATTCATTTTGGGATTTCAGGAAGACTCAAGACGGTAAGTGTTTGAGCACTATTATATTTTTTTGAATTTATTTTTGTAAATTTTTTCCCCCCGCCGGGGTGGGCCAAATTGGAAATTTACTAACACCTCTATTTTCTCCGCGAACTTCAAGCGAGACAGCCTAACACTGCAGTCCTCATAGAACATTATTCCATTATATATATATATATATATATATATATATAATTAAAAAATAACCAATAAGTCTTTTTTATTCTCATTAATCTACTTACAATCAATTTTGAAGTACTACTTACAGTTGTACGCCCTCGTGTATGTGATGTGTGTGTTTAAAATTGTTCGTTAAAATCATCTTTCTCTTCCTTTTATGTCCTTTTTGATTAATTCTCTGATATCATATCTCCTCGTCCCCTTTTTCTATCTCCGTGGGTTCAACTTTTCTTTTCCTTTTCTTCTCAGCGGTTTTAAATTTCTTTTGATTGGTTTTGACGATCAAAATTCTTTAAACTCTATTTTTAAACTTATTTTCAAAATAATTTTATCCAAAACTTGCCCCATGTCAAAAACTTCTATTTCTGTCTCGTTGTTTACTTCGTTGTCACAGGAATGCCAGTCCAACGGTTTCGATATGTTTATGGTAGGTCTATCGATGATCGTATGCGATGTTACAGATGACACTATGGATTTTTATTACAAGATTCCACGTAAATAGTGTTATGCACAATTTTTATGTGTTTTTTAAAAAAAATTTTTAAAAATAAAATTTTTGAAACTAGCTTGTTACAAAATTTCCTTTTAAATTAAAATTATGGGGGCATTTTTTTTAAAAAAAAATTTAAAAAAGACTAAGTATTGGGTGCACCCACAAATGATTTATTTCGGGAAAAGCCCTTTCAAGCTCGTGGGTCTTTATCTTTAGCCGCGTGACCGAATGATAAGAGAAAAACTTTACTTTTTCTTTTTTTTTCCCAATTCTACCATGTTTGATTATCCCTACTCTCGAATAAGATATATACCATTACTTACTTTTGCCGCTTAACATTAAAATATGCGAAATATACGGAAAAAAACAAACAGGGGTCCCTCGTTATTACAGCACCAAACGCTGACATGTGGCCGACCACCCTCCTAAGAATAGAGCAAGACGATAATACGTTCTTTCTCTTCGTGTTTTTTCCGCCTATACTCTGAAAACTAAGATATGCGAAATATACGAAGAAAGGCGGACAGAGGGAGTCTCTTGCCAGTGTAGCACGTTACTTACACCATCTGGCCGGTTTACCCCAAAAAAATCGAAAAGGCAAGAGTAATTAGGATGTGCATTATCTCTATTCAACAGATTTGTGTTCCTTTTTATGTAAATAGTTTCGTACGCGACTAACTCCCGCAGTGAAGTTACGTTCTTAATCAATTTCAGGTTTTCTAATTTAATTTTATGTCTGGTTTCATTTATCTGTTGTGCTACACTTGATGCTTCTGTCCGAATCTAGTACCTGTCGCTCGTTTCGTTTGACCAATATAGGCTTCATCACAGTCATCACATGCAATTTATTATAAATTCCCGACTTTCATGTCCGGTTTATCTCTCGGATTGCCAAGAAGAATTAACAATATAAATTATCAAAATGCCAGAATTCGAATAATAATTAAAAATAATTCAAATTCTGTAAACATAATGTGAATTTTGATCATTATTGAATAAATATCGACTTCTGGCTAATTCCTCGCGTGCAATCAACGAGAATATTCTTCCAAGGTTGTATGGATTTATTAAGCAATTGTTACGCATATAAAAGTATCTACCACAACCAAATATTTCTTATATCACTCTTATTAAAACGACTTCCACAAAAACGAATATAGGGAATAATACATTAACAAGATTCTTCGTTTTGCATCGTTTCCGGGCTTTGTTCTACTCGATGCATACATCATTCGGGGCGGCAGAAATCGAACGGTAAAACGACATTCCAACTCCAAGACCGTATTTATTATACGTAATTGAGAATTCTCGTATCGAAAGGACGAAACCCTTGTAAAAACTTACCTTCGCGGCGCCGTATTACTCGGTAGCATGCAAATATCGTGTGTGAGGAAACACCGTTGCTATCGATTTGTTCCGAAACTTATAAATCGTCACAGATTCGAGTCTTACACACACAGAGTAAAAGAAATCATTATTCCCGGCGAAACGTAGAAAATATATACCCTAACCTATGCGGTGCTTCTACAAGTTATTGATTGGAGACATGCAAAAAAGCGATTACATTCTATAGTATATTGTACTATGGTGTGGACGTATTATATTATGGGAAACGTCTTACAACTTCGAATAAATATTTTGTTTTTTTTTGGGCCCAACAATAAGCTATCCTGAAAAGCTTGAGAATGCTCAAAGGAAGCGAAAATAATATAATTATTATATTTGTATTATATTTGTAATTGCCGTAAGGTACAATGAAATATATCGCATGAGTTAGAAATGTTATTGTAACTGCTGCAAATCGAAACTAGCTGTGATTTTAGAAGAATATTAGTTTTAGCAGCAGTACAATAAAACAAATTGTTGTGTTTGGATGATAGTCTAGGGCCAAAGAAAGGCAATTGCGACGGGAGTGAGGGCAATCCACAGAGCAGTGTAACATTTTATGGAGAAAAGTGAGACCAGTTATATTTCTACGCTTGTCAAGTAGGGTTATATTAAATCTTGATAGCAGCATATTATTATCTGCACTACGTTCGGGATCAACGCCGTCGCGCTTAAGCCACAAAAACTTGACAAAGCGCCTTTCTACTGATTCAAGTTGTTTTTATGAACGTCATAAAAAGGTGTCCATACAAGAGCAGCATATTCTAACTTCGATCTAACGATAGAAAAATACAAACATTTTAGTGCAAAAACGCTAGTAAACATCCGACAATTGCGAAATATAAAACCTAGCGACTTTCGAGTAGATGAAGCAATGTTGTTATAATGGGGACTAAATGATAACTTGTCATCGAAGGTTATATTAAAATCCTTCGTGGTAGTACAACGGGTAAAAACCGTGCAATCTAGAGTGTAATCAAACAAGATCGGGCAAGTTTTACGTGTGAAGGACATCACTTTGCAATTGAGATGTTGAGCGGTAAGCTATTCTTCCCACACCAACCGTGAATTTTATTGAACTGAGGCTGCAGGAAAGTACAGTCATTGAGAGTGTTGATTCTCGACAAAATTTTCAATTCGTCACACATCACTCAAGATGTTACATCATTGATAAACAGTGCAAATAAGAGCGGACCAATATTTGAGCCTTGTGCTATACCGGAGCTGGCAATATAATGATTAGATGTAAACCCATTGTAACATACAAACTAAATTCTATTCATAAAATACGATTGGAACAGTGAGCAGCAGAGAGTCATTGAAACCAAAGGCATACAGCTTTTGTAATAGGACGGGGTGATGAATGCGATCAAAGGCTTTGGAAAAATCGGTAAATATAACTTCTACTTGGGCTTGTGCGTCTAAAGCGTTGGAAATGTACTGAGTGAAGCAGACAAGGTTGGTTACCGTTGACCTTTTAGGCACAAAACCATATTGACTGGGAGAAATGTAGTTACTGATTAAAGGTACCAATAGGGAACAAAAACATAATTCGAATATCTTCGCAAAGTTTGATAGAATAGCTATTATGCGTTAATTTGTAATTGCAGATGGATCTCCTGATTTAAAAACAGGACAGACATGTGTAACTTTCCAAATCTCAGGAAAGTAGGAAGACCGCAAAGCAAAATTAAAAAGGAAGTGTAAAGGTTTGATAAAAATTTCGGCACAATCATTTAGTAAGTAGCTTGGAACTTGATCATTCTAAGTGCAACTATTGCCGGGGGCAACGGATGAAAAAAATTGAGCAAAGGCATTACTTATTTCTTCTGGGTTACTAACAGCTCAGCATCACCGTCAACGCATTTAAATCCTTTCGGATTATGACTCACGCTTAAGCGTGTTGTATTCATTTTCTGCGGCAGATTAGTCCTCTTTTCCTTTTTCTTTCCTCTGTTTTTACAATTTGTTGTGGGTCCTCACTGACTTTGTTCTTTGTTTCCATGTTTTCCTTTCTCTGCATTTCTCTTCCCATTGCTTTATGTTCATCGCCTTCAGATCTTTTTCCATATTGTTCCACCATCGTGTTATGGGTTTCCCTCTATTTCTTCGCTGGATTGATGTCTTTTTAGTTACCTACTCTATTTATCATCTCAGTTTGTGGTCTTCTCATTATATGTTACCCTCTCTAACCTCTGGGATTTAATAACTCTTACTATATTTTCACCTTCTAATTCTTTTTCTATTATTTCCTTGTTTCTTTTCCGTCTTCTATCTTCATCTGGTGTGACATCAAGTCCTAGTATTGTTCGCATAGTCTTCCTTTCTAGTCTTCTTAAGCTTTCCTCTTCTTTTCTGTTTGTTACTATTGTTTCCGTAGCATATGTAATTACCAGCCTTATTAATGTTTTGTATATTTTTATTCTTGCTTTCTTACTTAGTTTTCTGCTTTTCAGGATATTTCTGGTTCTCCCGAACGCTTGATTACCTTTGGTTATTCTTTCTAGAATTCTTTCTTTCCTCATTTGCCCTACTGTAGCTCTCATGTAATTGAAGCTCCCTACTTTTTGTAATTCAAGGTTACCAGTCTTTAGTATTCTGTCATTGTTTTCACGTTTTTTCCTTCTTCCCTATATTTTGTCTTTTTTTCGTTTAACTGTAATCCGTGTTTTTTCGCTTCTTCCTCTGTTGCATCAATTGCTTTTATAATGCTGGCTTTAAAAAATAATAGACCAGTAATTCTTTTTCGTGAAGCTGCTATCCAACACCAACCTTTTCAGAATGCAATGGTTCCTGTATCATGACGTAAAGGTTTTTACTAGACCACATACACGTGATTTGTTTGTCAATAAAACCATTAAGGTGGAACCAAGCTTCGCCTGAGGAAAAGAATTTGACAGGGATATTATCGTCACTCAGATGATTTTCAAACGAATTGCAGTATTGCACTCTCACTACGCGACCATTGGACTTGAGTTCTTGCACAACACGACTTTTATATGGATGTTGACTTTATGTGAATAATCTACACGCCTCCTCACATGCGCAATACTTTCAGCAGTTCTTTTTTTGAGACTGGGGTTTGCGATTTACTGCACCAGTTTCATGAAATTTAGCAACACAGCGAAGATTTTGCTGACATATAATCGACTGTCTTGAAAAAGGAAAAACAATAATGGAGGCATATTACTTGACAAGCTGAAGGCAGAAATTGCAAAAAAAAACAACGCACCATCTCACACTTTAATGGTCGCCAGGAATTGAGGTCCGAATTGATAGACCACCCACTCTAGTCGCCAGATCTAGCTACCAGCGACATCTTCCTGTTTCCTATGCTTAAAATTGATCTCGGAGGACAGAGATTTTCATCGAATAAGATGGTGATCGCAAAACGAGATGCCAACTGCTATTTGGACGCATCGTTCAGAAAAGTGTATAGACTTGCAAGGAAACTATGCTGAGAAATAAATCTCAATTTGACAAAAAAATAATACTTACTTCTGTGTTACGTTGGAAACATTTCAGACTACTCCCGTATATTTTGTAAATTTTTTGCCTATGAAAACATACACAAGTGCGTATTTGAATGTTTTTTTAATTCCCGAAAAACTTAAAACACGCCGATCTTCAAAAGTATATTCTACCCCTTTAAACACATGTTTAACCAGAACACGAAGGGGTTTTTATGTTCCTATGAGGTCTACAGTAGCAGAGAAGTAGCATAGGATTCGTTAAAACAGGCCCAACTAAATTAATAGTTCCGTAGATGAAACGAGGAAAAGATACAAGTACAAAGTTTGGGATTAATTAACAGATAATTTTTTTTATTATTATTTCGATCTATTTTTAATTAACAGCTTATATTCGTATTCCTGCATTTCGAAGAATCAAGTTTTACACAAATTCTTCCCCCACTTTCCGTAAAATTTATAGGATAATTAATGTTATTTTGATATATTAAATCGGGCGCGGGTTAAATTTAACGATTTTATGCCATCCATAGGGGTTTTAAAGCGCGGAACGATCCGCTGAACGTATATATATTCGAATTTAATTAACCAAATACTTGACATAAACCTAACGTCACTTTGTCAGATTTAAATTATTACCAACCTAATATAATGAATATTACCAACATTCTATAAATAAAATTTCCTATAAATCAAACGGGCGCACTAAAACTCCTAGTATTTATGTTGTACCTATATGCATGTAGTGGTTGGTAATAGTTGTCGCTGTCTACATACTGTTCCGTTTTATGTTACGAGATGTGCTAAGCTGGGCTCCAAAACAGAATCGGTTCTAAAATAAGAAAATATCCCGGAATTGGTCCACTTGCTTTTTGTAAATACAAATTATTATTTTTTTGCTTTTGCTTTGCAAGATATACATTAGGGTGGTCCTATATGAGGGTCATATAAAAAAGGTCGAATGATTTCAACGTACACCCCCCATCTTTTTACTTTTGGCATGTTTTGATAATGTGCCAAATGTCATTACAATTAATTAATATTAACCCTGACCGCATTGGACCTAAATATCTAAATAAGACGAAAGTACTGAAAGAATGTACTAATTAACACACCGTAAATAATGATAGCACGGACTGTGGAGTAGTATGGTAAACAACAATACTCTCGGCACATTCCACACCACACAAATGATTAATCAGCTCGGAAAGGCCGTTTCGAAGACACCTGATGTTTGTTCACTCTTCCATAGCTTGCCGATTTCAGAAACCATAGAATATTTAGTTGAATTCTTCAAACTTAACAAAATTGATGTCAGAATTGCGGAGTACAAAAGACTAACTTTGCTTTGCATCAACCAAAACCGTTTTCAAGTTGGGGGCAAGTATTATGAACAACGAGAGAATACGGCGATGGGCAATCCGCTGTCCCCTTTCATAGCCAACTTGTTCATGAGCAAATTTGAAATCGGTTTGAAAAAGGCCAACGTGCATTTCCCTAGAACTTGACTTAGGTACGTAGATGATATTTTCACGGTTTTTTATACGAAGAAAAGTACCATTCGAAACTGTTAAATTCACAGTAGAAGAAGAAATGAACAATCAACTTCCGTTCCTGATTAATTTAGTAATTAGAAATAAAAAACTGGAAATTGACATCTATAGAAAGGAAACAAACACTAGTGGATATATTACGTCCGACTCCAACCACTGTGGACAACACAAAATGGCCGCGATTAGCTTCTTAATTAATAAATTGGAGAAGTTCCCCTTGAGTGAAGGTAGGTACAATAATGAGCTGAATTTCATAAAAAAATTAGCTATTTACAACGGTCACTCGTCTGTAGATGTCGATCGCATGCTTAGGAAAGTCCAACATAGTCTCTATGTCAGAAATTCCATGACCTTAATCCCAACAGTACCCCGCGATAAGAAGATAGAGTATCGAAGGGCATTAGTAAAGTTTTTAAGGGAAAAGAGATGAACGTGTGTTTCAGTTCGCGAAATACACTCAAAAACCTTCTTGGCAATCCAAAAGATAAACCTGGAATGAGAGAAAGATCCGGAATGTACAAAATTACATGTGATGATTGTCATAAAGCCTATATTGGTCAAACGAAACGAGCGATAGGTACTAGATTTAATGAACACGTCAGGTGTTACAGGTACGAGAAGATAGAAGCGTCAAGTGTCGCACAACACATAAACGATATCGGACATAATGTTAAATTAGAGAACCCAGAATTAGTTAAAAACGTGATTTCGCAGCGTGAGCTGAGCGCCTATGAGACTATTTACATAAATAAGAATGCAAACTCAATCAATAAAGAGAAGGGACCTTTACACTTTTCATAACATTTCGATCTATTACGGTAAGAGATCATTGATTTATGGTTGCGCTAACAGAGACGTCGACCCTATCGTACATTCCACATGCATCTTTAGTTTTTAAGGGAGAGACGGAAAGAACACAAATTTGACGAACGGAAAGGACATAACCGTTGTCTTACTCGATTGTCATTAGGGTAGGATGACCACATGTCTCGGTTCGTGGTGACAGACCTTTTCCACGTGGGTCGTCATCCTCAGCCGCATACCGATTGATGTGAGAGAACATATATTAAATCTAATGAACCCGCTCTATCCCTACTCTTCAAGAAAATATATATACAAGTACATACTTTGCCCCTTAGACTAAAAAGCAAGTTAAAATAAGCAGAAAAGGCGGAAAAGGGTCTTGTCACCACGAAACGACATGTGGCCATGCCACCCTAATAAAAATCAAAATCGAGTGAGACAACGGTTATGTCCTTTCTATCCGTTAAATTTGTGTTCTTTCCGCCTGTTCCCTTCAACTAAATACTGGACATACGAAAAGATCGATTCACTACTACGTCTACTTGTTATAGCACAACCATAAATCAAATGACCTCTTTACCGTAATAAATCGAAAAGACAGGAAAAGTGTAGAGGTCGCTTGTCTTTATTGATTAAGTTTGCATTCTTATTTATGTAAATAGTCTCATAGGCGTCCAGTTCATGAGGCGAAATCACGTTTTTAGTAAATTTTAGGTTTTATAATTTAATATTATGCCCGGTAGCGTTATGTGTTGTGCTACACTTGACGCCTGTATCTTTCCGTATAGGTAACACCTGATGTGTTCATTGAATTTAGTACCTATCGCTCGTTTCCTTTGACCAATATAGGCTTTATCACAATCACCACATGCAATTTTGTAAATTCCCGACCTTTCTCTCCTGTCCGCTTCATCTTTTGAATTGCCAAGAAAGTTTTTGGGTGTATTTCGCGAACTGAAACATACGTTCATCTCTTTTCCCTTAAAACTATACTAATGGCTTTTGATGCTTTATGGAAGGGAAGTTTCACAAATTTCTTATTGCATTGATAATTAAGGAAGGTAGTGAGAATAGATTATTATCACCTTTAATTAATGCTAAATTACAGGATTATCTACGCGAAAATGTTTACCCAAAAGTTTTGTAACTGCGCCAGTGTACCTCCTTTCGGTTCCCAAGGTTCCTTGCTCCAGACTTCCAACCATACACGTTTTTGTGTTATTTTAGCCTTGTCACTAAACTGTGATAACACACAAATCTCTTCATTTAAGTACCACAAGTGCTGACAAAGTGTCTTTAGAGCACTTGAAGACACCCTTACATTTACTGTTTCATACCATTTACTCTTTCGAAAAGCACAAGTTATTGTGAGGTACTCCAATTGCTGATGAATTCAAAAACCACCACATTGCGTATACTTTAACCAGAAACAAAAAAAATGTTCCCTAGGCCATCCAATTCACTGACACTGAGTACGAAAGAGGAACATTTTCAGTGATAAATGGGAAAAAGCAAGCCATGAAAACTATTGTACATAACAAAACTGAAGCTTCATTTCAGATTTCAATTATTTCTTGTATTCTGTATTTACATAATTCTTACGTCAGTTGTGGCATATTGGAGCTCGTAATACTGGAAGAGATGCGAGAATCTTGTTTAACCTCAAATATTGGCTGATTCATTTATCTGGAGACGACTAAATAACTCAGAAACGATTAGATGAAAATGTTATCATATGAAAAGAGAAAGTATATTGTAAGGTCCGCGTTTAATTTCAGAAGTGACATTAATGTCTTTCGAGTGTTAAGTTAGTTTTTTCAAATGGAAACCCAGATTTTTTTAATAAGTATTGTTATGTTATGTTCAACGTTGTATTTACGACGACAACAACTTCTCTCGGTTGTCACTTCGGTACTGACCAAATGTCAGGCTGGCCACTCGTTGGCAACCAAATATCCCTCTTGCGGGGATAATGGGAAATTTCTTCGGTACCATCCCCCCTCAGCCAACCGCCCTTGAGGCGAGGACGGTAGAATTTAATTATAGGTCCAGATAATGACGAGTGTGGGGTATCATGGACAAATCAACTCGTTTATTAAGTTTTCTATTCAATTATTTCTTCCAAATTAATGTAATAATCGTCTGGAATAAGCAACAGCGTAAATTGCAAAGCACAACAGATAATATTTCATCAACTAAATCTTTATCTGAAAGGTTTCTATAAATTAGCAGTGGATTTTCTATTTTAAAGCTTGTTGGTGACAGTTCGTACCACAGAATCATCAACAAACAACCTCCTGGTCACTGCATTCGTTCTCCTATGCTAATATCATTTGATAGAAAGTCTTCAAAAAGTTAGTTTCTATTTGGGTAAATTATCAAAATTGGCTGTGAAAGGAAACAACAGCCGGTCTTTCGCGATTTAAAATAAATGAAAGAGGAACGACGCCCTAAATTTTCATCAATCTTTATTCGGCCTTGGTTGAATCAAAGTTTGTCGTGAATCCAAAGATAAGTGTTCGTTGTGTGTTCAAAGTCATTATCAGAGAAGTAAATAGGATTAAATATCCAGAACAGGCAGTTCCTGTGGTGTGTATTTAAACAGAGTGTTTATATACATTGGCGTCGTTCGAAAGTTTAAAGGTTAGTTAATTTTTAAAATCGTAAAATTCGTTAATTTGATTTGACTAAGTTGCAAATTCATTCAAAATTGCCGCAAGGGTATCTAGGGATACCCCCGAACCTACAAAAATCATTTATTAGAGTTAAATTTGAAAATTTAACAAAATTTAGAGTAAAACCCCTGAGAAAGATATTTCAGTATATTATTGTCCACGAAAAAACAAATAACTTTTATCTGAAACTTTTTTTTTATTTAATACTTATTTACGGATATAAACATTAATAAAATAATTTAAGCAAACAGAAGAAAACAAGCAGGCTTCCCTTTAAAATGACTGCAGTAAAGAAATAAATGATTTCTGAGTTATTCAGTCGTCTCAAGATAAATGAATCACCTGGTTTGTGCTACTGGTGATCTGGTGGAGAGCATATTGTCCAAGACTCTACATTGGCCAGAGATTAAATTTGACAGTGTCCTTTTGGTAAATAATTTTCACAGTTGCTTATTCTCCTGCTTTCGTCTGGAAAACATAATAAAAAACAGTAGGTATATTTTTTCTGAAGACATTGCAGCCTAACTTTCTAAGTTTTGCATGAGCTCTTGCTAAGCCAATACTAAACTGTCGGCCAAACGTATATAGTTGGGACTTTAATCCAATTTTTATCCGACTGTGCATATCTGTAATATTATCCGTAGGAGACTCCTTCCGGCTAACATTGAAGAGCTCTGGCACCGACTGTAACATGCCACATTAAATTGTTGCAATATTTGCTGCAATAGAGTATATTCTCGGATGTAAGTGTGGAGATATACTTTTAGTCAACAGGTAAACTTGTAGGTAGAATGATAGATTCCAGATTTCGTCACTAAATAAAAGATCCCCCTCAAAAAAATTTATAGCCTCGTTATTGGTTCCAGTCGTGTTGAACATTGATCAAGCAAATGAGCGCAAATTTATTAGAAACATCTCCATTTCTAAACTAAATTTCTCCGTTCACATGTGATGAAATGATAGACCGTTTATTAATAGTAGATACGATAGTTTTTGTTGGTCCTATGTCCGGCACTTAATTTTATGACAGCTCCCGAACACAAAACCACGAATATAAATCAATCGGACGACACGGCCCCTATATCATCGGAAACTATTCCAGTTTTTACGCTTCGGAATTAATCTCTTTGGCAAGTGAACACAGATATAAGTGAAGCGAACGTCTCAAACGGTCGTAAAGCCTCATAACTGAACGTACAGTAACAAATGATGAAAAAAGACGACTACAACGGATACGTCTATGCGTAAATAGGAGCACGCGGGGAATATCATCAGTGTCTCGTAGCAGCAGGCAAGAAGAAGAAAGAGGCGAGGAAAAAGAAGGAGGAGGAGGTATTGCACACTATACTTATAGACACCGCTAATTTCATTCTCAAATTAAACACTTAGGTCTGAAGCAGATCGAAACGTCCGAAATAATTTATAGTTTGAGGGCGCTGGGACAGGTGCAAATCATTTCGTTCGCGCAAATATAAAGCGTGTACAACGCGGAGACTAGTCAGTCTCTTTAGCCTCTAATGCGTTTCGCATTCCATCGATCGCGAATCGCGTAAACAGCCTACTAGACGGGCATATGCGTATAGAAAATTGGATAGGTCAGCGAGCTGCAAGAATGCGAGTCTAATAATGAATCACAACACCTTAGATTCAGTAAACGTTTTTCTCTTGTTTTTGATTCATAGTTAACGTCAAACAAGAATTACTACAAATACACTTGGACATAAGAGAGTTGCATTGATTAATGGGGTACTTGTTACGTTGAAATAACTCTATGTTCTCAATTTTTCAGAATTTTTATTTTGTAAGAAAAATTATAAGTAATATACCACAAGAACATTAAATTTTTTTATTTATTTAACTTTCTTTAAACAAAAATAAAAATGTGTTTTACTGACTTAAATCGATATATAATACAAAATGTGCATAAATAGAAAGAAAATTATTCTAGCAGGGTGTTTTCGTAGCACCTCCTTCATCTCGTGCCGCAAAGTTTCGATAGGAGACAAATCAGGACTTCTAGAGACCCATTCCAAAAGTGGCATGTTTTTGTCTTCCATCCATTTTAAAGCTTTTTTTGAAGTGTGACATCCTGCACCTGTTGGAACACAAAATCTTGACCCGATGTCAGGTATTCTTCCATGACCGGTAAAAGTGATTCTTTCAAAATGTCTAAATATTTGTTAGTATCGACAGTTCCTTCAATAAAATGAAGTTTACCCACCCCTTTTGATGAGATGCTGCCCCAGACCATAATCGATGCCGGAAATTTTACCTTTCTTTTAAGACAATCAGGATGGAACGCCTCATGTTTTTTGCAGATAACTCGAATTCTACTGTCTCCAACACACACTTCGAATCTAGCTTCATGGCTCCACTGTATTGCATGCCATTGCTGAGGTGTCCAATCTTTATGTTCTTTCGCCCATTGTAATCTATTTTTCTTTTAGCGTGCTGTTAAAAGTGGCTTTTCTTTGGCCTGAAATAAAACTGCCGGTTATAAAATATCAGTTTCTTTTTAAAACATAAAAACTCATACCTTATAAGTGCCAAATCCTAGTTTGTGGGCTTCTCTATGACGTGAATCTCGAAATTCGCCTTCCAACAGCGTCGTTCCACAAAGCGTTTAATTCAAGATAACTAGCACGTGGATTTTTCACAATAATTCTTCTTAGTGCTCTTTTATCCGTATCTGTAATTTTGCTTTTTCTTGCATATCGGGGCTTTGCGGCTACTGAACCAGTAGTCTTATATCTTCTAACAAGTAGATAAAGTAGATGTTATTCGCTGCATGTAATTAATTACGCGTTGTTATTAAATTTGGCACTCAAAAAGGCATGTCAAGTATATTATCGTTCAGACTGTATCGAAAAAACCAAGATTTCATTAAGTGGACCAACTGGTGGCGGGGCTAAAGCCGAAAACATCACAGGTAGATTAGATTAGATTCAATATCGAGGTGGCTTTTGACCTATTCCACTGCGACCTTTTCAGATCTATTGTGGTTCCTCTATCATTAGATCAATTACGCTAGCTTTGCCTTTTCCACCAGACCTAGCAGCCTCCAATCCCGCTTCTAAGAGCCGTATTCCTACTAGTGCTGTACGTACAGCACATGGACGGCAGTCTCTACTTCCGCCTGGCAGAATCTACACGCTATTTCCTTTGTCAGGCCTAAGTTGCTCATATGCTTCTTGAGCCTATAGTGTTCTGTTAGCAAGCCTACTATTGTTCTGACAGACTTTCTGTTCCTGCTTAGTAGGTCTGCTGTAAATTTAGGCCTGTGTCCAATCAGGAATTGCTTGGCCTGTCGCTGACCTGAGATACTCTTCCGCCAGTCATGAGATTTCTTATTTTTCCATTGTTTAGTAGTTGCTTTAACCACTGTATATGCTATGCCCACCGAATGTTTTGGGTTTCTGTCAGCATTTAACGAGTCTGCTAGGGCTAATTCGTCTGCCTTAGTATTCCCTCGATTACCTTCGTGTCCTGGTACCCAGACCAGGGTCACCTTAGATCGGCTGCCCAGCCTATTGAGGGCATTCATGCATTCCCACACCAGTTTCGACTTTACCTGTGTGGAGTCCAACGATTTTATCACTGCTTAACTGTCTGAATAAATAGCAATAGATCGATTGTTACTTTCCTACTTGTCTAGTTCTAGCACTGATGCTATTTCGGCTTAGTTATTTTTGGTCTAATCCCGCAAATTCCGGCTCCGACTACAGTTTTCGTCTTTGACCCGTCTGCGTACCAGGTAGATTCAGCTTTGATAAGCGGGCCTTGTTTCCATTCTTCTCTATCTGGTATTACCGTTTTATAACCCTTATCGAAGCTGCATTTGGAACTAATGGCATCACTAGGCCCGCTTGTTATCGACCCCGTTTTAAGCTACTTTAGCAGTTTCTGATAATCTGCTCCGTGCAATTTAATTAGGGTAGGTTGACCATTCGTTAGGCTGCAACTTGTTATCCTGGCCTCTCCTTGAATACGTACATGTAGCGGCTCTAGGTTAAGGATAATCTCCAGAGCAACTATCGGCGTGGCTTTCATGGTCCCCGTGGCACACAGACATGCTAGTCTTTGTATGCCACTTAGCCGCCTTGTTGCCTCCACCTGCAATGTATCTGTCCATTATACCACCGAGCTATATGTTATCATTGGTCTGATGACTCTCATGTATAACCACAGCATCATTTTTGAGCTTAGTCCCCACGTTTTTCCACACAACCTTCTACATTTGCCTAAGGTAATAGTAGATTTGTTGATGGTTTTATTGATGTGAGGATTCCACGTAAGTCCTTGATCGAACCGCACACCAAGGCACTTTGTTTCTTTGACCAGTGGGATCTCCACTCCTCCTAGCGTAATTGGCTTAAAGCCTGGAATTATGGGTTTCTTTGTGAATACAATGATTTGTGCCTTTTGGCAATTGACTATCAGTCTTTCATGTTTACACAAGTACTGTATTTAGGGCATTTTGTATTCTCGTTGAAGGCACCCTCCCACCGCCCTTACTTTGATATTAGCCTTCCCCAGAGACGCTACTATTATGCGTTCCTCCAAGGCAGCCCGTATCCATTGACAGAGTCGTGAAGGGACTCCCTTTTCGTTGATTGTCTCTACTAAGGAATTCAATATCCAGAAAAGCAGTCATTGGCATCTTCTTATCCTCTATTGACTTAGAGATTAGCCTATTTAGGTCATTTATCCCTGAGTCTGTTGACCTTCCTGGTTGGTATGCGTATTGGCATGCGCTGAGTGGTTACTTTGTCAGCGTTCCATCTCTAATATGCCTGTCCACCAACCGCTCCAGTGTCTTTAATAGAAAGGAGGACAGGCTGATGGGTCTGGTCACACTACAGGTAAAAATCGCACAGAAACTACAAAAACGTTGCAACACTTTAAAACTTCAATACAAATCCAAATTTATCCACATTTCATGAGTTCGTGTTATTCTTCCACTCAAAATGGTTCACAATTCAGAGAAACAAAGAATCGAATCTTTAATGATGATTGAATACGGCGACAAAATCAGATCTCGGTGCGAAGTTATAGCGCTTTTCAATGCTAAATATCCAAACGACAATCCAAAAACGCCGTCTTGTGTCAGCAAAATTTTGGCGAAATTTGCAGCAATGTTCGTGAAGATCGTGGTAGAGGATGTCCTAGAATCAATGGAAGCATATAGTTGGATGTGTCGTCAAATTGCAGCAAATTCCAATATTTATTAAGAAGAGTTTTGTATATTATAAGGTGAGAAAAGTTTCATCCCTACAAAATTGCGACTACGATCGGAGACTTCGCTTTTGCGGAAATAACATCCTCTTCAGCGACGAATCGACTTTTTCACTACATGGAGAAGTGCATGGGCACAATTGTAGACACTGGGCTGCAAGAAATCGTCATTGGATGCAAGAGTGTCACACACAACATCCACAAACATTCGGGTTTTTTTGTGGACCATTATATTAATAATGATCCACAATTTTTGAACAGTGTCAATTATTTTGGCTGCCCCAAACTTTGATATTTTTTTCCCAATGTTGAGATTGAAGGAAATATCTACTTCACTACGAACAACACTTCTTTCCTTAGTATTGTAAACAAAACACCCCAAGTGAATACCTCTATAAATCAAATAACCCGCCAGTATAGGTATCTCAAATTTGCTGTAGTATACAGAAATAATAATACTAATATATACAGTGCGGTCCTAAAGTGACAACCCCCCCAAGCTAACTTTTGAACAATAGAAACTAGCGTTTTTAGAAATAAATAGGTCGATTTTTATTTCCTGTGAGCAAACTTTTACCGTTATCAGCATTTCAATTGTATTTCTGGTTTCAGGGGAAGTGACATCAACTTTCTTATTTTAAATAGAATACGCTGTATATTTTTACGTTTCTGGAAAGGTAATCAAAAGACGAATCCAACGTTATCACATATGTTATACTTTAACTTAAGAAATATGACGATATGCAGCAATAAAGGTTTTGGTAATCTGTTTTTGTTGTTACGCAAAGTTGGGTAGGAAAGAGTGCCAAATTGTTTCTTGTGACGCCAAACTGATTTAAAGAGCTCGCTGCGAAGCAAAGTAATCACAACAATTGCCAAACTGTCAAATGTCAATTCCAAAAGCGTAAATTATTCTTGTTATTATGACTTGCATTTGTCATACGTTCCTTCTTTGTTCTCGTTATTTTCTCTCATTTTAACTTGCTCTGTTAATTGTAGTTATTTTTTTATTTTATCGAACTTTATTACAATTAATTAATTGGTAAGTTTGTTTAAATATGTTAGTTTTTGATAGAGAATATGTCTATTTTTAGGCTTTTTGTGTTGTTACTCACTTGTGATCGCTTCGGCACAAACCATGCGTCAATGATAACATGTACGCATGGGAGAATCTAATTAAGATATTCTCTTTTGTACATTTTTGTCGAATTAATTGCTGCAAACGTCTTTTACAATTTCAATTGCTAGGTCAATTTTAATATTATGTAAATCTGGCAACAATTATCATCTTATTTGCCATGGTTGCGCAACAAATTGTACAATAATTTAAATCATATTATCTTCTGTTAAGCAGTTCGCCCTGTAAATATTATCCTATCTATCCTTGCTTAGCGCAAAGTTCAAATATTTCCGGCTGTACAAGGGCAGTGTTGATTATGTTACACTTTGTGGTAATTCTTGCCAAATTTACCGAACATTAAAATTAGGTATTTGATGGTTATCTTACGTGGTCCATGCAGAGGCAATTGTAAAATCAACAACATAAAAAAACTGAAACCTAAGCACATTGCCTAACAAAAACTAACAAATTTAAACAAACCTACCACAATTAATTAATTACAATAAAGTTCGATAAAGTAAAGGAGAAACAACAATTAACAAACAAGTTAAAATGAGAGAAAATAATAACGAGCACAAAGAACGAAAGTATGACAAATGCAGGATATAATAACAATAAATAACAAGAATAATTTACGCTTTTGGAATTAAGATTTGACAGTTTGGCAATTGTTATGATTACTTTACTTAACTATGAGTTCTTTAAATAAGTCTGGTGTCACAAGAAACAATTTGGCGCTCTTTCCTAGCCAACTTTGCGTAACAACAAAAACAGGTTACGAAAGCTTTTATTGCTGCATATCGTCACATTTCTTAAGTTAAAGTATAACATATGTAATATCGTTGGATTTACCTTTCGATAACTTTTCAAAAAACGTAAAAACATACAGCATGTTCTATCAAAAAAAAGAAAATTGACGTCACTTCCGGTGAAACCGAAAATACAATTGAAGTGCTGATAACCCATCGACCCATTTTTCTTAAAAACGCTAGCTTCTGTCGTTCAAAATTTAGCATGGGGTGGAGGATACTTTAGGACCGCACTGTATATATTCCAACAGGTTTTACACCCAATTACAGGAAAATGCATGTTAGCATAGAACATATGCATAAATGCATAAAAATATACAACTCGTATAAAAAAAATTATAAACGAAACATATAAATCTAGGAAAAATAAATTAATTGTTAATTTTCTACGAAACGGAGGAAGGTCGCATTCATAACACAGTTGAATGTATCAGCGTTAATATCGCATAGACCTGAGATCGCATTGAAGTTGGGGCACATTAAAGAAGTTGGAGACCTCCTTAACACATTTGTTCCCGTCGACTCACAATAAAAAGTAAATGCTGATCTGGAATTAACTCGGTGAACAAAAAATTGCATTTGTTTAGTAAGCCACGCACAATCGATTCTATTATGTAACAAAGAAAATAGAAATTTGAGATATGAAATTGTTCTTCTTATATACAGGGATGTAAAATCATACTTATTCAAGTTGGAAATGTATGAATTTTTGAAAATCTTCTTTGTACTGACTCTATTGAGTTAATATATGCCGCATAAATAGGAGATCAGATTAAAGTGGCATACTCCATGCGAGATCGGATAAATGAGAAAAGTAACTTGAATAGAACGTTTAAGCTATGAAAATGTCTGCAATTACGATAGATAAAGCCATACATCTTATGTGATTTCGATACTAATTTGGTCATGTGGTCAGTAAAAGATAAAACTAAATCGAAAAGTACGCAGATCAATCGCTTCTAGTGTAGTACCCTCAATTCTATATTTATAAGTGATAGGTCGTAGGCGTTTTGTGAAAGTTACGGTAGTACATTTAGATATATTCAACGACAATCTATTCATTCTGGACCACAAGGAAATCCAATTAATATCCCTCTGAAGCACAACGCAATCCACGGTGAATGTTGGAGAAAAGTTTAACATCATCAGCGTACATAAGAATTCCACAGTTAACAGTCAGCGATGACATTAATGAAAAGCAGGAATATTAGAGGACCGAGATCTGAGCTTTGTGCTATGTTCGTAAAGAAACAGACAATCTAAATGACTCAAGCTTTTGAAGAAGCACACAATGATCAATTTGATCGAACGCCTTTTAGAAGTTTAGGTATATTGCGTCTACTTAGCCCTTCCTATCCAAAGCTTCACACACAAATTGTGTAAAGCAGGCAAGGTTTATCACGCGTGGCAAACGGCTGCACCCGCAGAGACGCCTGTACGGGGAGGTGTATGTACGTATGTGGATGCAGAGTTCAGTAATGCGGTAGACACTGAGGAGTTGGTCGTTCGGTTATTTATTGGATTCTCGATGTAAGACTGTATAAAAGGCGAGTTGAGAAGTCAAACAATCTGGCTCACCGTGGACGAAACTAATGGTGCTCAAAAATATAGTGTGATTCATATTGTGGCGCGTCCTTTAAAACGTAATGGTCCAGTAGCTTCTTTGTTGTTTGCCAGTAAAAGGATTGAAAGAACTGATGCTGAAACCATTGTAAACATAATAAAAAATGTGTTAAGAGAATTTTGTATCGTAGGAGCCCAAATCACCATGTTAGTTTCTGACGGAGCTGCAACAATGTTGAAAGCTGGTAGGATGTTAAAAGTATGCTTTCCGACTCTTCTTCACATAACATGCCTCATAGATGCATGTCATCTTGTAGCAGTAACAATTCGAAGCAAGTATCCTAGGGTAAATGATTTAATATCATCTACCAACAAAGTGTTTGTGAAATCTCCCAAACGAATCCGCGTATTCAAGCAATTGTATCCGCAAATTCCGCTACCAGCTCAGCCTGTATTGACGCGATGGGGAACATGGATCGAGGCAGTATCTTATTATCGCAAATATTATTCCCAAGTGAAATATGCCATTTTCAAACTTAATTCTTCTAATTCTCAAGCGGTTCGCGAGAGTCAGCAACTTTTTTCCGATTCGGACGTTTAAAAAGAAATAGATGACATTTCCATAAACTATTCTATAGTGACACAAACTATTTCGCAGTTAGAAAATACTCACTTATCTATACAAAACTCCATGATAACATCAACAATTTAGCAGCCGCTCTAGGAAGCTTGATGGATCCTATAGGATTAGATGTTGCGCAAAAATTTTGTGCAGTTTTAAATAAAAATCCGGATTTAGAAAAGGTTCGATCTATATCTGGAATTCAAGACTGCACAGGAAAGATACAGGAGTATTTGAATTTCACAAATCTTACCTCATTAGATACTGAACGATCATTTGCAAAGTATACGAGAACGTTTTCAGACCGTCGTCGATGCCTGACCGAATCGTCAATGGAAGCATTGCTTATGTTGCAGTACTACGCGGCGTACCATGGCAGTCGCACATTACCGCAGTGGTCATCGATACGTTAATAAAAGGTAACAATTTATTATTTTTTTTATTAATACTGTGTCTATTTTTGCGCGGTGCGCCCCGGACGGTTCCACTAGTTTCTCGAACATTATAAATAGTACACGCATACCGATCAACAGATAATAACCGAACGTCCATTCGATTCCTTGTGTGTACATTGTAAACACAGCTCCTTTCACGGCGTCTCTGTGGGTGCAATCGTTTGTCACGCTTTATTTATCACTGTAGACCGCTAGCGCATAAATCCGTGTTGACTCTTTGATATTAAAGTCCGATGTTCTGAATAGAAATGCGAATAAAGAATATGTTCAAAAGCTTTAAAGAAATTACAAAGCAAGGAGATTGAACGATAATTAAGAATATCTGAAGGATTGCTTGTTTTTAATACAGAGCAAACACGTGCTAATTTCCAAGCAGATGGGAATGCTGAGCACTTCAGAATGAGATTGTATATCGCATGTAAAGAGTTAGCGTATACAGTAGTGCAATCCCTAACAATAAACCCGGGGATGCCACATGAACCTGCTCTAAACGAGTTTTTTGACTTTTTAAGTGCTAATTCAATTTCCCTCAGAGTAATAGATGGAAGGATAATCGTAGTATTCGACACATCATTAAAGACAGGCAAATTTGTATTCCAGGATTCAATATAGACACTATGAAAATATTCCCCAAATGCACTACAGGTACATATGTCGTCAGATGTAGAATATTCGACCTCTTCATTCGTGCGGGCATCCTGTATGTCCTCGCTTACTCTAAACATAAGACCAAAACTACTTAGGATCATTGCAGAAGTCACTCTCCATGCTGCCAATATACTGTTTATAAACCTACGAGGTCTTTTAGCTTCAGATCTATAATACTTTAATTGGTCATAATAATATTGCGTTTTGTGCTTCTTATATTCGGACAGTGTTGTAGATTTGGTTTTCAATAATTCACTGGACAACAGCAAAAATGTATCTAAAATAAAATTGACTAAATCTCACTATCTTTAGTGTGCTAAAACCGAAAATAAACTTATCTTTTTAATATTTTCAAGTTTTAGAGATACGGATGTTTTTCCCCCTATATTTAACACTGTAAGCAAGTCCGCCTTGTACTGAACGCCCCTGTATAAAAACACATGACAAACCCCCTATCGAAATATTATGAAACTGAATGAAAATTTCGAATCTTCTCGAATATTCTCTAAAAATCTGAACCCTATTTGGGTATAAAGAGCTACAAAGCGGAGAGGTTAGTCAGTCGAAGTTAGTGAGTTAACGAATAGTTGACATTGTAAGATGTCTCGAAAATTTTAAACAATCCAGATCACTTCTTTATGTTTGGGGGGAGGTGATTTTTGCGTCTCAGAAGCGGTCTGTTACTCCATTGATAAAACAGGCATATCGTCTTTATTGCGGTTCCAAAATAGGGGATCAAAACAAACATTGGGCGCCACATATCTGCTGTAAATCATAAAAAACGATCTATGCGGTTTGTGTCTAAGTTGGAGGACCTACAAATCATGTTAATGATTGCTATTTCTGCATGATACCTCGTGTTGGGCAACACGGTATATCCAAGAAAAAAATCGGCTTCAACTATCCAAATATACCATCTCCCATGAGACCTGTCCCCCAAGTGACGAACTTCCTTTCCAAATCCCAGGAACATTCATTACGAATCAACTAAAGCAAACACGTTTTGGCAAAAAAAGATATGCCATCAACATCAAGCGATCCTGATTTCACCCAAGCACGTCAAACCGCCAAGGCACAAAATAACCCACTCAAATTAAAGGGTTCAAAAATCTAAAACTTCAAAAAGAACAGTTTTTAAGGATAAGATTGCGGCAGTGGAACCTATTAGAAGAGATGTTTGGTATGTGTTTTTCGTAACCCCATAAAGCCCTAGTACCATTTTTAACATGGAAAATAACGGTGTTTTGCAATAACATTAACGGTTTACTGGAGCTTTAAATATAAACTACAAGCCAGGGAATGGATTTTTTTAAGTTCAACATTCAGTTTAAAAAAGTACTATTCATATTGAAAATATTCTACCATATATTCCTGTTGGATATGCCGTTCGCATGAAGAATCATACGACAACATGAAGTATATTGACAAACATAATAACGATAACCAATGGCAGATCTGTGGCGACTTTAAATTTGCACTTTTACGAGTTGCAGCTAGGCATACCAAATTTACTGTTTTTTTTGTGAATGGGGCAGCGAGCGGCACTTCATTACAAAAGGCAAGACTGGCCCGTTCGACAATCATTAGAGCCAGGTCAAAAACATGCCAAGCTAAAAGATTTTGTTGCCACCATTGCCATCAAATTGGGGCAATGAAAAACTTTGTTTAAAGGGACTGAATAGAGATTGGCCCGCCATTACCTGCGTCGAAATTCCCAAGGTAAGTGAAGCAAAAATTAAAGAAGGGATTTTGTTACAGAAAAATTCGAAAGTCGAACATTTTTAAAATTTAACAGATATTGAAAAAAATGCTTGGGAAAGACTTTCGCCCGTAGTCACTTATTTTTGGAAAAAAAAACTGACAATTACGTTATTCTTATTGAAAAATGCTGGCATCGTATCAAAAAATGGGGCGTATTCTCTAAAGATCACCACACTCACACCTGGACTTTTTTTCCCGGAAACTGCGGGGCTGTAAGTGATGAACGGGAACTTCCATCAGGATGATCAACAATGGAGAAAAAAAAATTGGGAAACTTTCATGCGCCCACTCTGTTGGGCCCTTTAGGTGCTCCAGAACAATTCACAAAAGAATAGCAAAAAAGGCATTTAGTGACTTAAAAATGTAAAAGTATATATTTTTTTTTTATTTTTTAAAAATAAAATAAAAAAACTTGTTCTTGAAAACTAATAAGTTTTTAAATTTTATTGTCATTTTTTTATTCAGCGCCCAAAAATTTAAAAAAAAAATGCACTTTTCAAACAAGATACAACAAATAAACTAAAATTTGTTGTCCAGTGAATTGAATAACGTCGATAGTATATCATGTAGGATAGTGTCGATGTTGCTTTGTAGAAAATCAAAATTTTGAAGCTGCTGCATTAAATACCTCATGTAGAGTGTCGTAAAACATATTGCAAGCTTCATCCACATTGTTCACCGTTTCCAGACAGAATCGCTCATAAAGTTTTATACAGAAACTGATAATTGGCTTTTCTAAAATTGAATACGTTAGAAGAACAATTCATAGCAAACGGTAGTTTATGACTTACAGATAATTTTAATTCGCAGACAAGGGCAGGATGATGAGAGTCTTCGTTCAACAGGGGCTTAGATTTGGGGACATTGTAAAAGTTAGAAAATACTAAATCTAATAGTCGTTCATTAGCATTATAAGCAAAATTAAATTGTTGCAGATTACTCGTTTAAACTCTGAAATTGCTAAGAATAGAAGAGTATCAGGATTACTAATACTGAAAGATGGCACGTTAAAATCGCCGAGGATTAGGATAAAAAAATAACAGCAATCCCGGATCAATTTTCAAAAAACACTGAATGTCAAACTCACACTTGGCGGGGGGGTTTAAAACAATTACGATAACGTAAACCATGAGACAAAACCCTCTTCACTCCCAAATAGGTCGATATGGGACGGGTTAGATACAGGTAAACCCCTTGTTGAGATTGATTAGTAGATTAAATGCCCGCTCCCTCTATAAAATGAATAAGTAATACTTTTATCTTTAAAAAGAGAAATGTTCTTAAAGACATGAAGAATCACACCGGAATTGACAACAAGTAATATGGAGGCATTCTGCTGAACATGAATCTGCATTTTCAAATTGATTAGAAATTGTTACAATTAACCTGCATTAGATGCTATCTAGGAAATAAACTTTAAATCAAAAGGTGCGAAATGACATTGGAAAGACAGTAATTGGAGCGTATTAAGTATCCGCAACAAATTCATTCCTTTTAAAATACCCCCAATACCTTATTCCCTACTTCTTCCCCCTTTTCTTTTTTTTTCCTTATTCTTCTAGATTCCCATTTATAAATCTATCAAACGCTGAAGTTCTTCGCAATACTATCTTTTTCCATCGAAGCGCCCATACACATACATCTCTCTTCTATAAGCTCGAATGAAATATAATGCCGAAAGCTCCGTTGAAAGCGGCGAAAGCTCGACGCGGTGCGAAAACCGAGCGCAATACCGCGAAATATTAAATCTTCAATAATAAAACGTGTCTAGTGCGCGCTCTGCACTGTATTTCGTTCTATTTTTCAATCAGAACCGTTTCTTTGATGAAATTCTCGGATATTGGAGTACGGAAGTCTTCCACGAAAGGTGGTGGATGCAGCATGAATATATAGATATACGTACTTACCTATACATTATAGTTAATTTTGTCCTTTATGTTTTATAGGTACGCTTCGTGTTGTATAAATAATAGAGAGAGAACATATTTAGGACTTAGTGTTTTTATGCATTACAGTTTCAATTATAACTACAGCTTCTAAGAATACACCACAGGCACAAGAATAAACAATTATTAAAACTAAGTGGTTGATGCAATATGGACAATATTTATTATTATTAAGTTTCAGAATAGGAAAATGTAGCTGGTTTATTTTCGAACCTCACCTTGAGCATCTTGGTTACTATTGGAGGTAGAGGGCAGGTTTAAATTTGGCAAAGTTGCTGGAAGCAGTACAATTGTTAGCGTAAAAGCATTTTCTGTTTTAGTGCTCTTCCATTATGTAAAACAACGTAATTTTCATTGAATATTGCTAAAATAAGATACCAAATGTTGCTGTATTTTATGCAGATTTCGTACAAACACCTAATTGTTATGTAAATATGTACTGTTATTTACCAATAGATAAGTCTGCTTTTATTTAATAAAGAACTGATTTCACATGATTACGCTGTATTATTAAGATAACAATAAATTAAGGTTTTTTAAATGTAGATATCGCACAAACACTTAACTCTTATTTACCAATAGAAAAGTTTACTTTGATTTAATAAAAAATTGATTTGGCGTATTATTAAAATGACCATAAATTAACATTTTTGCTGCTATATTTCTATTAATAAGAAAGTTGCAGATTTTTAACCATCGCAAAGCAGTTTGGCACCATAGTGCAACGGTGGCATTTTGCACATTAAAACAATTTTTCCAACATAAAATTATAGACATTGTATTTTTGACCAAATACATAAAGATAGTTCTTTAAGTATATTTTCTCCCATTAGTACGAGAGTTTAAAACAAATATGTTTCAATGACTTTTATTCACAAATTGATACACAAACTATTATATAATTTAAGACTTAGAAAGTATTCGTTTATACATTACAATATATGCAACTATTACAATATGCACAACTTGCAAAAGTTAGATACAATCATAATTAATATTGTATTTACGATAACAATTTACTCTTAAAATAGAACTACTGTACTTATGAGCAACTACAGCAGTAAATAGGTACAGCAATTTCACGCAAACAAAACAGCGATTTCAATTTATGCACAACGCTCATTTTATAAAAACACTTTTTCCATGTATTCCATATATTTCCATGCCATACAATATTTTATTACACCTACGGTTAATATTTAAATACTAGAGCAACAATTTTTTAAAATAATACCAAGGTATTATAAAATATTTTCACGGCAACGAAATCGTAAATGAATCTCTATGCAAATGTTATTGATTTTGGTACACAGACCGCTTTTAGTATTCACATTGTACAACCACCGAGGGACACGACATATGTCGTAGAATAACTATAACACTATTATAAAAGAAAAAAAAACATTTTCTTAAAGAAACTTTACATTGAATGGATAAAATACACTTAGGGATAATTTCAGCGAATCTTTTCGAATATTTATAGTGAGAAATATGCTGAAGAGTACACAAAAACGCGAAAACAGAAAAAAAATCATGTATCTAATAAAAAAACGAAAAATTTCGCCCAGCAAATTCCTACCGTTTATTTCCGTCTAACAGTCTTACCCGAGCTTCGCACAAATTCCCGTCTTCATTATTACTATTATCCCGGCAAGTTCTCCGCCGAAACAACCCCCGGCGCTCGGCCGTTTTCGCATTTTACCGAAAATTTGAGCTCTACGTCTAGCACGCTTTTCGCGCGATCATCATTTGTTCGTTAATCGAAATGCAGGTGTTTCGCTAAATACACCATCGATGAAACGGATAGAATCCACACGGCTACCTGAAATAAAAGCGGACGAATAATAAAGGCACGTATTTGGCAAATTTACTGGATTACGATGGTAGTGCGCTAGATGTTTTTGTTATCAAATTTATTTTGATGATTTTGGGCAATTCAAGCATGGTCTTGGTGTAATTAGGTGTAATTTAATAATGAATGTATGAATAATGTTTTTTTTTGCACGCAGAGACACGTTTACTTGTATCAAAGCTGTCCGCCTTAACTCAAGACAATTAGAGTAGAGTCGCCAAATGTGGAATAGCAGCCTAAATGGAATATTGCATTTCTCAAACACCACTGGCGTCATCTGTTTTTTGGGAAGATAAGTATAAAGGTTTGTATCTGTAAAGATTGGGACCACAGGGGGAAACCTTGGGGAAATTTTAACCTCAAAAAATAGAAAACCATACGTTCGTCAGACCACGACATTTTTAAGGACAGTGAAAAATTTTTTTCCCCGGGATTTTTTGAACCTCTTGAATAGTGAGAAATATCAGGTAAGGTAGCATAGATGTTAGGCTTTCATGGAATATAGGGGCCAGTTATACGTTTTTTTTTTTGTTCAATTCATTCGAATTTTTTTATGGGATGTGTCCTATTGTGGAATACAAGATAGGATCCAATTGTGGAATATTCCACTTTTAGGGTACTATATCATGAATACCTACATGACCATTGGTATGTATAGATATCTATTTTAATTTCAAAAAAATGCCCAAAAAAAAGAAACCGGAACATGTCTGGAAGGAGGAGGACATGAATTCAGCAGTAAATGCCGTTCTCGGCAAGAAAATGGGGAACCCAGCTGCGTGGGAAACAATTTCAAGTTCCACGTTCGAGTTTATTCCGTTACTGTGCTAAAAAAAAGAAAGTGGACAAGCAGTTAAGAAAAACAAATTTGGGGGAGAAAACCCGTTCTGACAGTAGCTCTTGAGAATGAATTAGTCAGTCATCTTTTAGTTATGGAGCGAACATTCTTTGGATTGACAAGACAAGACGTACGCTACGTAGCATTTCAACTGGAAAAACCCTTTTTCCGCCAAATCCGTTTTCTATCTTACAACAAACGGCAGGCAAGAAATGGTTGAGACTATTTTTGAAGCGCCATAAAAAAGACAATCAGTGTTAGAAAGCCAACCGGCACATCAAGTAGCTAGGGCATTTGGGTTTTCCCAACAAGCAAAAGGTAAATGATTTTTTAAACCTTCGGGAAAAACTTGATGGAAGAACACAACTTTGCTCCGGACCGTATATTTAACGTGGACGAGACTGGATTGTCCCGTAAAATAAAATGTCCATCTGTTCTTGCACTGAGAGGTAAACGTCAGATTGGAACCAAACATCAGCAGAAGGGGGATCTTTGCTAACTGCCGTATTATGCATGAGTGAAAAGCGGAATTTTTTGTTCCGCCGAGGGAAAATCTTTCCACGGAAGAACGCCAATGTCCAACTTGAGAAAGGTGCACCACCAGGATCTATTTTTCGTTATCATCCTTCAGGATGGATACAGATGGATCTATTTACAGACTGGTTCAGACACTTTATCGAGAAAGCCACCCAAAAAAAAGATAGTCCTGTTCTGCTCATTCTTTGACGGTCATCACACACACACCAGAAACTTTAATGTCATACTACCCAAGGAAAACTATGTAACCAAATTTTGCCTCCCACCCCCCACAACCCACAAAATACAGCCCCTGGATAAATCTGTTATGGGGCCGTTAAAGTTTTTTTACAATGAAGAAATAAGAATTTTCTTTAGAACACAGCAAGTGCTGTCACACATTTTGGGTGTGAGTGATTTATTCGGGAAGGCATTCTAAAGGTGCAATCAGGTGAAAAAAGCTGTGAAAGGATTTGGAACTACTGGTTTACCTGTTGGCGAGAAAATATTTAAAAAGAAAAACTTTTTTTGGGAAACTGAAGAAGAAAACAAAGAAATCGGGAAAATTTCAGATAATGGAAGAGATCAGAACGGGCGAAAATATTGACCAATTTAATCTATCCACAATTTCAGTTAAACCAGACGAAGTTATACCAATACCAAAATTGAGAAAGAAAACTGGGAAAAAGGGGAAAAGCCAGGAAAGGCCAAGGTCATAACATCAACACCCAACAAGGATGAGTTGATGCAGTCGTTAGACAAAAAAGTAGTTGATGAGAAAAAGGAACAAGTGAAACGAAAAATATTAGATGAGAGTGAAGCTGGTCCGAGAAAGAATGATGAGAAAAATAGCCAAGTAATACGAAAAAAACAGAGATGGAAATAAAGTTTTCAAACAAGAAATATGTAGAAAATGACCGAGTGAAACGAGAAGTAAAAAAAAGAGATTAAGGCTGGTCCATGCAAAAAAAGAAAAAAAAAGGTTCTTCCTCGTTTGAAAGGTTTTTTTCGGGATCAGGTTCATTCACGGGGAACTTTCCTTTTGACAGTCCGTCAGATGATGCGCAATGCATTTTTTTCGACGCCATGTTCTCAAAGGATAGGCGAGGTGAAATTTGGATAAGGTGTTATTGCCAATGTTGGGCGCAAGGGAAAAGGGGCAGGACCGGAAGGTGATGTTTTCTTGTGCGATTATTGTAAAAGAGGCGTTTTAAATTTCATGTTCGTTTCAAATAATAATTTCAAAAAAAAATATTTTCAGTTTTTTTAAAATTTTGTTTCTAGATCTATTTATTTGCTATTCCACTTTTGGCCCCTGAGTATTCCAAATTGGGATACCAAAAGTCTCATGACGAAAAATGTACTTTTTCAAAATATAATCCTAACTTTTTACGGTAGTTCAAATTGATCCAAATCAAAAAAAGGTATTATCCACAAATAGTTTATTGTTACAACCCTTTTATTTTAAAAAACCAATCTAAATTGTTTATTATACCAAATATATTCATAAACAAAAAAGGTATTCCACATTTGGCGACTCTACTCTAGTGTTTCAATTATCCTTCAAAGAATAATTGTTTTAAATCAAAAGGATTATTTTCTTAGGGTTTCTTTCTCCGCTTATGAGAAGTATATACAACAGAATCTCCCCTTGGGCGAACAACGACGGTGAAATGTTTGTCCACTCAAAGGAAGTGTCCATTGATAAAAAATAAAAAAAAAACTCAGTTTGTACAAAATCCAAAGATAAAGCATAATATATATGCTACAATAATTAACATCAATTATTAAAAAGGTCCGTAATTGTCTTTTTTCTGCAAATGTCGACATCGTTTGAAAATGTTTGAAGATCTACAAGGAGATTCGGCGATTTTCCATCATTTTTCTTCGTGGCAAGAACCCTTTTAAAACTTCAATTAATGGTAAGGCCTCTTTTTTACGTTGCAATATTTCTCCCGTTTTTGGGTTTTTTTCCCTGCCTCCTTCATCATCACCGAAAATCCAATTCACTCCCTCATCATCATTACCATGATCTTAATAGCTAGTAGCTCAATTACATCGTTCTCTATACACACGTTTTTGCCGAGTAGAATGAAGTCTTCAAGTCTTGCATCAGATTTATATTGTTGTAGTAGTTTTGACGTTTCTACAAGTTGTGCCAGGGACAAGTCATCTTTTTCATCATATCTATCATTAGTATTACCCGGAGCATCTATTACAAAACCAGATTTTCGGAAACAATTTTTTTATCGTTTCAGATGTTACCCGATTCCAAGCGGTATTTAAGAGACAAATTGCATCTAAAACGTTGGTACTTTCTGTTAAAACACTTGCAGATTCGGCGTTTTCGATGCGGCTAATAGGCATCATGATCAAATCACCATTTTACAGGGTTTGCACTAACTTTAATTCGTTGTCGGATGTCTTCACTGATATTAATTTCTCCCCTATAACATCACTTCTAAGAAAATGTACTACCACTTTTCATTACATTTAAGTAATACCGTTTGTTATAGATAATGTTATGTTTTTAGTTTTATTCTATATAGTAAAGTTAGAGTATACATACATAATAATAGTAATAATAATAATAATAATAAACCCGTTTATTTCAAATACAAATACAACAAAGTAAATGTTCGAAACAAGTCATGGAGAAAAAAGGACGTAATATTTAAAACTAAAATTTAAAAATGAATTACTTAACTATTTGACAGAAAGTCGTTTAGATTATAACAATTTATCTCTCGCAAATAACATTTTAGATTTTTATTAAATAGATGAAAATTGCTAACACTTTTTATTTCGGGTGGTAAACTATTATAAAATTTACAACCAATAAAATAAGGACTCTTTTGATAGATAGTCTTTTTGTGAGGGGGAGGTAAAAGGTAGTCATTCGTACGAGTATGGTATTCATGAGTGTAATTATATCGGGAGAATTCGTCCCTGTATTTGAAAACAAATAGCAGTGTTTCATAAACAAACAGATCGTAAACCGTGAAGAGTTACTTTTAAAAATTTTCCTACACGACTCTCTATAGCCAAACCAAAGATTGTTCTAAGAGCCGTTTTTGAATTTTAAAAACTCTATCAATGTCAGATGACATGCCCCAATTGATTATACTGTAACGCATGCAAGCTACAAAATTAGCATAATAAAATGTTTTTAAGGTATCTACATTGCAGCAGGTTACTTTCAATTGTCTCAGAATAAAACAAGTTTTCGAGAGCGTTTTACATAAATGATCTATATGTAGGGACCAATTTAAATTTTCATGAATTATATATCTTTTCGTATTTCTTCAAATCTAAATTCTGGATATTTGAAACTAATATCTTACAAAAATAACAGTATTTTTTATATGTAAGATTTCGGTCTCTAAAATGTTGTTGTTATGTAAGTTATTTACCTGATGTTTAATTACAGGAAAACACACGTCATGGTAATAAGTAAAAACATTTAAAAACGTTGTAAAGGCTGTGTCTGGACAGGTACATTCATAAACAGATAACCAAGTTTCCTTATTCAACAAAGAACTAAATTTGTTTAACGAATTTTCACAAAATCTGTAATTAGATACATATTCATAGGCGTTTGACTTACAAAATGATATAGTTGTTTTAAAAATTTGAGTATAATGGTCAGACAAATTGTTGTCCATACTTGATACAGAGTAGTTATCATTAGGCAAGTTTATAAAGAAATTATCTAAGCATGATACCGAGTCTTTACCAACACGAGTAACGTCGCTGATCGTCCAGTGGAGGTTATAGGTATCACACAAATCACTAATTTGCTGACGCATAGTTGATTGGATCATAAAATTTATATTGAAGTCACCACCAAGTAGGACAATACTATCTTCACATCCAAGTATATCCAACAGACCAGAAAGCTCCTGTAGAAACAGGTGAAAGTCCGACTGCGGCGGACGATAAAGCACCAGTAATACAATATTAACCTCTGCTTTTAATTCCACTGCACATACTTCGAGAACATTATTTATGCTAAACTTTGCTACATCAAATCTTGTTTTTACGTGATATTAGTTTTTGGTGAATATTGCAACTCCGCCATGTTTGCCAATATCGCGACAAGAGAATGCGGACAGTTGATAATTTGATAATTTAATAGATTTAATTTGGTCTTCACACTGCTAGTGTTCACTTAAAAGTAAGATATCCACATCATTTTCCTCAAGAACTACTTGCAGTTCGGATATTTTATTGTTCAAAGCGCGTATATTTTAGTGTATAACTGTCAAGTCAATTAAACCTTTTCTTGTTTTCTTAAGAGACGGAATAAAAAAAACGATTGACACAGGTATTTTCTGGCCAAAATTCAGATTTGTTAATATATACTTACATACATACAGATGTTGTAATATACTTGTCCTATAATTGGATTTTATCTGTTGGGCAATATACTATTATTATTATTATTATTATTATTATTATTATTATTATTATTATTATTATTATTAGCTCGCTGCATAGCTATATTAAAGTCCTTTTATTGCAATTGTTTGTTCTTTTGAACAATTTAATGAAAAAATTAGGTCTTAACAAATCTTCTTCCGTCACTGAACTACGAAAGTTTTATGTTTACCATATATGTACTATGTAGAGAATAACTTGTTTTTATTTATATTACACACATAACTGAAACCCACAAAAATAGGCTTGATTTAATCAAAATATGCAAACGTAGGAGGCTATATTATGATATATTACTGCCGATTTAGAATATACACTTATAACAAAGCAATATGTAATACATTATACGCTCTAACCTCCAAATAACACTGTATGTGTAACTTTATTTTCCATTTTCATGCAATAAACCCTTGCATTATATACATACATTAAGCACTGATATGGATTGTTTAAAATAAATAACAACTTTCTTTTCTTTGATCCAAAAGTGTAATATAAGCACTAATGCCACACAAATATGCCCATGTTACATGCATACGACAATAAGGGGTGGATGTTTTGTTCTGGCGTCAACGCCTAAAATATTTTAAGGAATAGGAGATATAATACTCTTATACATACCGGAATTGTGATACCAACATGAGAGATTCGGTTTAATTTTAAAACACGCTTTTAAAATTTCAGAATTTTTGGAAATTTCTGTAGAATTTTGATAAAGATCTAAATTTCCGTATAATTTCTAATAAATACTAAAGGTTTATATGAAAATTATCAAGTTGAAGGAAAATTCCTTATGTTCATACCGGAGATATATAATATGAGGATTTAAATTTACCCCTATTTCTTTCAGTGTATGTTCACCCGTAAGCTTATTTTACATAATTACAATTAAAATTTTCAGTTTGTATTAAATTTCGGCATTATATTTACAAACTTATTTTCTAGAATTCACTTTGTCAAAATCATCGAACGCATCATCTAGATTAGAATCCAAATTCATGTCATTCGTAATAACACAAAGAGTAGAAGATGTAAATATGGAATAACATTTTGTTTTGCGAGTACATCTTTGTTGTAAATCGAGTTATTTAAAGCTCAATTTCACTCAAATATACTCAAAACAGTTATGGACCAAGTTACTTAGATTTCTTGTGGTCCTACGCATTCTCGAAAAAAATTTCTTGAAAAAAGTACAAAAATTATTTCTTGAGGAACTGGAGTGCAAATATGGAATGCATTGGAAATTTACTATATAACATTTATTTATTTATAAAACCTACAGATATTATGATTGCAATAGTAACACAATTATTGACACCAGTCACTACTTTTTTCTCTGACTGTTGTAATTGCCAGACCCATTTTTTCTTCAATGTACTGCTTTCTTTTATTTTTACGAACTCGACGTTGACCTCTTCTTGACATTCTAAGATAGAAAAAGAAAACCTATCGTGAAAACATGTGAATAAACGGGTGTGCAAATATAGAATAGTGGTATTCCATATTCCTAACAACCCACATTGCAAACATTTTAGATTAGATGTCCTTACGTATTAAGAAACAATAAATGGCAATAAAATCCATTTCATGTAGTAGTCAATAGTAGCAGACACTTAAATAATAACAAGCTACGAAAACAAATAATCACTCATATGTACTTACCTGCTAAAGTTTTGAAAACATGCAATTTAAAATATCGCTTCTGTTAAACGGTGGAACATTAATAGTACGTCTAGGCTAAAAGTTCACAACTCGTTTGATAGATGTAACTTCATATATTATTGAGAAACCTTAGTATTCCATATTACCAACATATTTCATATTTGCATCTTTTACTCTAAGTTTAATAGAATTCCTGTGTAAATACCCCAAAAATAAAAAAGGACTTAATAATTTTCTCGAATCCTGTTTTATTTGAATTTCTAATATCTCAATGTATCTTCATTTAACCAACTATACATTTAAATCAATAATAAACCAGAAGCAAATACGAAAATATGAATTACTTTGCTGCTTCATTCTTGAAAATCTGAAAACCTAAACGATGTAGATATTTTGCATTTTCAAATTTAAATTTAGATAACAAAAATACATTAAGAAATTTCACCAAAGTTTATTTAAAATTATTAAGCAAAATTTCAGAATTGTCAAATAATCAAATTGATTGATCTCGAAGAAGAAAACTATGAATTATACGGTCAACTTTTTTCTTTTCTTAAAGAATAGCAGATAATCATCATAATGTCTCAATCAACAAGTTTTATAATAATATTCACAATTATTACTTACCTGTAACTAAATCTTAATGTTTCAAGCTTAATTATTATTAATCAAGAGATAATTGTTTTGAATCTCTTAGCCATAAATATATTTTATTATTATTAGCAATAAATTTTATAATTTCTTTAATAAATTTATTTATTTAGTATTTATTATGTTTATCATTATTACTTTCAATACTTTAAAACAACCTTCAATCTAAATTAAGCATGTACATTTTACAACCTCTCTAAAAAAACTGTATTTTGAAAAATTTACTAAGGATAAAAATAAATAAAAAGTCTTGTTGCAGTATTTTATATTAGTTATAAATGAATAACTTCCGAATTCCATGTGAAAATATTTACGATATGGAAACTACATATATATGCTTATTGTGACAAAACGTATAATTGAAGAAATATTTAAAATGGATTCATCAAGGTAGATATATACCGTACGAGCGGGCGTACTATCATTACCCGATTTTACACGAACTCAGCGCATCTAAACGTATGCTGACTTGAATGTCACTATGGAATGTCATGTGCTTGACAAAATTGCTTAAACGCAAATTTGTGCACCTTACTCATGTTATAAACGACATATTCGTTCACGTACACGTGTAAGACACGACTTTGTTATCGCATTTCCGAAAAATGCCGATTATGCTGGCCGATCATAGTACAGGCTTGAAGGAGCGCTAATTGTTTTTGAAAGAAAAAATCACACGAATTATAAATGTTAACAAATTTTATTAACTATCAAAAAATTTCACACAAATTCCCAAAGAAAGAAGTGAATTTAAC
Organism: Dynastes grantii; assembly: GCA_029619325.2. Lineage (NCBI taxonomy): Eukaryota > Metazoa > Arthropoda > Insecta > Coleoptera > Scarabaeidae > Dynastes > Dynastes grantii. The sequence goes on from JAROYF020000012.1 coordinate 1,998,385, forward strand.
GTATATTTTTTCTAATAAACAAAAACATTCAAATAATGTTCTAAAATTAAATTAGATAATTTAACAACAATCCATTATTAAAATGCGATAATACAAATACTATAAATAACCAAGAATGATAATTTTACATCATTTATGTACTTACGTATGTCTCCGATGCGGGTAAGTTTTATACTTTCCACCCTTGATAGAAGTGCATTGCTTTTTTGTCTTTTTCCTAGGGGAGCGCGGCCTACTTAGTTGCGGTCTGTAGGGCGAGTTTGAGAAAGTATTAGTAGGCCAACTTGTTGGGAACTCCCTACATAAGGTTTATTATAATCCGTGATAATACAACAATTTCAAATTATATAAATTAGATTTTTTTAGATTATTTTAAGGATTGTTTTTGAACACCTGATAATGAAAATCTTTTGATAAATGTCAAAAATGTATACTAACTGCTATACAGGAACAAGAAATAAAACTTTTATTTTTATAATTTATGCAAACGGCATAAGTAAATATTTAAGCCAAACAAGAATGTACAAATTTCATGTAATTATATGACTGCTAACCCATATTACTGTTTTATCGAAAAAGAAAAATTAATTTGGATAGGCACTGGAAATCTGTTTTTTTTTAACAATACTTTGTACACTGCAGATAAATAAAATATCACTGTGGCAGGTTTTATTTTTTCTTCCTGACTGACATTCTTTTCATCCCTCTATAAAGTATCGTCAAAACTAAACCGGTTTTCAACGCCTAATTAAATGGAAGTTTTTTCGATCACGCGATAATTACATCAGTATACATCAATACAAAACGACAATAAATATCAACCTAAGCGTTGTCATAATTTACTATATTGCCTTACATTTCAAAAGTAAATCCATTTACATGCTTTTTGTCAGAATTACAAAGAAACTGTGTACAATTACTTATGATATGTATAAAATGTATAGTCTCTGCAAATACGTACGTTAACATGTATCTTTACTTGTCTCTGTAAGATTACACAGTGGGTGCATCGCCATTTTGTTGCCAGACACTGTGTAAAGTTACACAAAACTTTTTTACAGTATCCCAGAGAATAAACGTCCGCAACAGATGTCTTTACTACATATCAAACGTATTTAATTATAAGAATTAATATTAGACAATGCTTAGCTTGTACATCTCGTGGTTCGTTGTGTAATAGTCAGAAATTAATTAAAAAAGTTTCGTGTTGAAACTATAACGTTAACTATACCATAGATAAGTGTTAATCCATAAATAATACGGCTTACAGCTTCAGAAGTTATTACATTTTGTTGGAGAAACACTTAAAGTTAGTATAGTAACATGGCAAAACATTATTTTAAATAATCAACTTCGAAAGATTTATAAATTATTGATGTTGTATGCCTAGATGGACAAGAGTACGAAAAAATCATTGATTAAGAACGCGCAGTTTGTAGTGCAACGTAGTGTAAGTTCAATTTTGATTAAGCAAATAACAGCATTGTAACAATAAAAAATAAGCAAAATATGGAGTTGAGTATAAAAAGTCTCCAACAGAAGACTAGATACAAAGTGCTTAAAATGCAGGAAACGGTGGGACGAAAACTGCAATCTTATAGCTAATTCATAAGTAAACGACTGTAGATTTAATACATTTAGTTACATTAGGACACAGTTGAAAATTGTCCCGTGTAAAGCAAAAAAAGCAAGTGTTAAAATTAACACCAAATTTGGTCAAAGTTGCACACTGCTACGAAAATCAATTTAGTAAGAGATACCAGAGGTATTTTACGCCTGGAGGTGTAAAAAATCGAAAAACAGAATATAGGTTTTACTATATAGTTTTGGTAAACCTTACTCAAATTCACCTATGTGAAATTTACCTGTAATGGCGTGAACTTATATAGACCACTTTTAGTGTTGATTTGTACACGCATTTTTTTTAAAGTAATTCCAAAAATTAAATTTTGTTGCGACGTGTTTATATGAATACCTCAAGTGCACAAGTCCTATACAATAAGTAGTCTAAGAATATGCGATTTTGCAAGGACCTAATAGACTTTATTACGCGATTATTGCAGTATAAGGACAATTTGAAATAGGCGTCTTTATTTATTAATTTCATAATCAAATTGGCAAGTTAAGTATTACTGTAAATCGTAAATAAGTTAAGTGCGTACCATCAAATGGGATTATATGGGACAAGTGGGGTTTTATGGAGCAAATACGATTTTTTTGAAATTTGCGATCATAACCCATCTGTCAGTGGCAGCAATGTAACAAAATTATTTAGCATTGGTGTTAGTGCTATTCGCTTGGCTATGTGACTGACAGGGTAATTTTAATGTTTATCGTTTTTTCACAAAAAAATTTTAAAGTGAACTGCGATTTTGTGAAAATAAAAAACCTCAAGTTGTCTCCTTCGTACGCAGGTTAATTGGATTTGCATTTTAAACTGTTTTCAGAAACAAGTTTGTCCCAAATTACCCTATTTGCACTTTGATTTGGGACAGTAACATTTTCAAATAAATATTGGAAAAAAATTAATAAATTAAGAAAGTACATAATAATTATTGTCTGTTTTAGTGACTTATTTTTAAATAATTCACTATCATTCAGTTATAGTCTTCATGAGTAATTTGCAAAAACCAAAAAAAAGTGTCCCATATAACCCCATTTGACGGTACTCTTGTCAAAGAGTTTTTTCACTAGTTCCTAATATTAATTAATTACATTATGTTTCTTCCATTTCATAATGTTTCTTTTATTGGATATCCTTATAGCTGGCCTGAAGATGTGCTTTTCCAACACGAAACCGGTCGCCTAATTCCGCAATAGAATTTTTTGTCAGATCTGGTGCATATTTTCATTTCCACCTCTCAAACTTCATCTCACACAGAGTCACTATGGATTATTTAGAATATAACTCTTGAAATATACACTAACTTGTACACAAGCACAAAAAATAACAATTCTATATCTATAACCTACAAAACGATATAACTAAATAAATATTATACACAAATTTAAATACATTGATACCTAATTGTCTCATACTGATTATAAATTAATTAAACCGAACACAAAGAGCCTAAAATTAGAACACAATTTCACAAAACAAACACCTTCTGTGAACAGAAAAATTAACTAACAGCGTTAAGTCCTTGAAAACAAACCAGGTCTTTCTATGCAAATTTTATCGATTTACACAATAGACAGGTTTCAGTTTGCATATATTTTACGAACATAGCCACCAAATCACGCAAAAATACACTGTAGATATGCGAAAATTGCTGCGGAGTTAGACAATTCTATTAAGTTACCTAATCAATTGAAGTAGATTAAACGGATATTAAATCTACATTAAAATTTTAAATAATTTTAAAATTTTTATCTACAACGAAGATTTTCCTTATTGAAGAATATACAAACTAATTTGTTTAAAAATTTGAAGAAAAAACCAAAAAAATTGGCGAAATTAACATTGAAATACGTTAAGATACAGCTGAAGATTTGTACGTATGTATATCACTTATACTTAGAAAAACAAAGGATTCTCTTCGTAAAACCGCAGCAATCCCTGAATAAGTACATGATTCTCATTACCGCACCGTCCACCAAAATTTCAGAAAACAAAATCGCATCTTTTAACGTCATCGCGTTCAGATATTTCACGCGTACCGTAAACGAAACGCAACATTTATGCATATTCAGATAATATACGCGGCCGCCCGAGATAAAAACGAAGAAACAACACACACACGTATCTGGCGCGAGGGTTGGCGGGGGTGAAACGACTCGCACGGAACATGAATGCGCGTACTACTTCGATTTTTACCTAAAAAGAAATACATCTAGCTTTGGGCTCTACACTGTATTGGTTGGTCGAACCAGATACGTCTACAGTCTTCGCCGCGCGACGAAGACGGCGAACAATGGAAGATGTACGCGTGAGAAAAAGATCGAGATAGTATCGTAACTCATCGTTTCGACCGTAGAGGGCGCATCAGATCAACAGCGAAGGCGGAGCTTCGTCGTAGAAGAGGACGGAGCATCGGAAACATTCCTCGCAGCAGTACGGCCAATGTTTTGTGAGTCAGTATTGGGACTATAGCCCTAGCGTGAAGACATTCAAAATCACGAGCCGATATTTGGTTTGAGAGAAATATCGCGCGCCGGTACAAATCGCGATACATTTACCTTATATACATATATATATATATATATAGATATATATAACGCGATTGTCTCTTGTTTTTTTTTTCACCAACGATAATTTTTTTGTTTTCTTGCATATCTTCGCATAATCACCGCGACTCTCGTTTGTTTCGGGCGCGAAAGCTTTTTTTGTTTATTTGTCCATCCTGCGGCCGATGAGATAAAACACTTGTTTTTGTTTTTGTTCTGTTTCCACACGCCAAGATCTTTAAAATAGTGTGTTTTGTTTCGGCGAAAGAAAACAAAAGAAGAACAACCAACAAAACGAAACGAAAAAGAAAAAAGTGCATCTTCGATAACAAGCGCCGAGATACGAAGACTTCCTTCCAATTCTTATCAACTCCGATTCTGATTTGGTTCCAATTGACATCGAAAGCAAAATCAAAACATGATAATCCTTATCGATAAATTTGATGCTACGACACGAAGAAAAAAAAATTCTTAACGAAACTCCAAATCAAAAATTATATCACCAACTCAACGAGATCTTCAAAAGAAAAGTGTGAAAATTAAAACGAAATAGTGCGGGATTTAAGTGACTGAAAAAAATTTTTGATTTCTGTGTTTTATCATTTTTCGCCAATTTTCAGTGTTAGTGAAAAGAATCATCCAAAACGCACAAATTCCCATACAAAAATTAGTGATGATAATCTCCGGATATTCTTCGACGTTGAAAATTCTAACGGTGATAATCTCAGTGATGATCTTCTGGTACGAAACTTAGAAAGATTTCCCCCATTCACTCGAGTACGATGCTTAAGTCTTCCGAACAAACTGATGCGATCTGTTCTGATGAACTGATGATGAGAATCAGCGTTTTATCGCCGTTGGAAGTTCAATGAATGTGTACAACATCAGGACTGTGCCGGAAAAGTGATAAAACGCGTTCAAAACGGCTTTTCTAGCGAAGATACCCGCTCCAATCTTGGAGGAGAGCTCGGGCCATATGCAACCATCAGCAACTGCTTCAATTCCTCCACCGGGAGAGATGGACATACAGGCGATGCAGTCGATGGATTGGTTGTTCAAGAAGGAAAGGATCTACCTCTTGGCCCAATTTTGGCAACAAGTAAGTGTGTTTTTGGAGATTTTTTCTTGCATGTTTGAAGTGGTACAAAAAAAGTATAAAAGTGAGATTTTAAAGATTGATGGTTTTTTCTTTGGAGATTTCTTGGGATTACGAAAATTTCGTTGGATTGAAATTAAAAAAAAATTGGGAAACATAAATACGGATTTAGGATGTAGAAGTCCAAATATCCAAGTATCAGTATTGGAAGCTTTCTTCCAAAAATGTTAACAAATACCTAGGTACTAGAATTTAAAAGATAGAATTTTCTCAAGTCCTAAATAAATTCTTTAAAGCAACTGACTGTCGTTGAGCAAAACGTAAAACGTATTTGGTAAGAAACTTTTTCGTCAAAGAATCATAAATTCTTTCTTGAAATGTTCTAAAACAGAAAATTTGAATTCTTTAGCCGTCCCATTATACGAACTATTTTCTTTACAATGTGGGGTAGTTTAAATGAAATATCGCGTTTATCACGTAGATCTGCTTTTGATTAACAAATTCTAAGTCAAAAAATCTGAATTGGTACTGACATTTTTAAATTAAATCAAAAGAAATTTATTAATTTTAAAAAGATTTCTCCTAAAATTAAATAATTTTCTCAAGAATGTCATACCACATCGGCCAAAGAATACAAATATGTACTTGTTATTAAGTAAATCTCCTGAAGTCATCACGTATAGGTAGAATGCATCATCTAATTTAAGCATCATATTGAAAGACATTTAAAAAAAGAAAAACCCTCACCATCCCCAACATCATCAATTTTAGTTATCCACATCTGTCGACAATATTTGCTTTATTTAGCAAATCATCTTTCCCAGTAAGAAACGTGTCTTTCATACAAATAATCCACAATCATTCGATCAACTAAAAATAAAATACTCGGATCTTAGGCTTCTTATTAACTCCACTGGCTGCACCAGCTCATGAACGATAACTAACCATAAATAAAAATAGAAACGGAAAGTGAAGATAGGTTCTAAGAAATTTATTACATATTAAATAGAAAAAAATATTCCAATTTTGTATGTCTAGTATTTTTACGCTAAAGTTATAAATAAAATCGAACCGGAAGTTTATTTAACCATAATCTACTTTTACGTTGTTTGTAATTTGTTGTTGTTTTCGCGGATATGGGTTATATGGAGTTATAAGATTATTTCATAGGATAAGAGATCTTGTGGTTTTGTAAGAAAATAAGAACAAAAATACGAAGTACAAATTTAATTAATCTGTATTTTAAGTATATTCAATCGTATTCTTTAGAAAATTTATATTGAATAACATCCTCCAATTTCATATATAAAATTGACCAGGGACAACGAAAAAGTCAACGGGAGATAATAAAGGAGAAAAAAAGAAATAAGGTCCGGGAATTTTTTACCTGTTTGACCAACAATATTTACTGTCTTTTTCTAAACCTTTTTAAATGGGAATTCTTGGTTATTTTTAAAATTTAAACTCGAAATTTTCACATTAAATTGTATTTTTATTGCGATTTTAATTATATTTAAAAAAATAACTTTTATTAATAAAATAACTAAAAGGCAATTTTAATAATTTTTTTTTGGGGAAATAATGGAAGTATGACTTCCAATCAGTCCTTTATATTTCAATTTGAAACACTATAATCGATTAAAGTTAGCGCTGTGAATAAATGCCGTTTGTTTCGATAATAATTCTCGCATCTTTTGTTATATTCCCGCCGTCCTTGATGGAAACTACGTATAAAACCGTTAGTAATAAATTTACTCTTGTTGAATTCTTCTCGTCCAAATTGAATTAGTAGTATTTCAATTGATTAACACTAGGAAGATTTTCGTTTTATTTTAATTCATGCTTTATATGCGATTCTTGGGAAACCTTCTGTTTTAAGATATTTTTGCGCTGAGAGAAGAAAGATGAATCAAATTAACTCAAAATGCATCAAAGCAATGTATTTAATGAATTCTTGTGAATTTACTATTGGGTGATATGTGTCTTCATCACACTCAGTAAAATTAAAGTGCTAGAATGTGAATTCACATAGTTTCCAGTGAAATTACAACCAAAATGAATTTTCATGTATATTTACATATATTCTCCTCGACAGAGTTATTATTTAAATTTGCAGTTTGGTTAAGGTTTCCTTTCTATTCATTTGCACAATATTGGTAATTTTGTTTATTTTCCACTTCATCAGTTATATCTGAGGACATTTACTCATAAGTAAATTTACTTTTAAAAAAATTGTTTTTTAACACAGGTCTTGAGGTAAAACAATGCATAAAAATCAACAAACGTTACCCCCAAAGACATTTTATAACTGTTCCCCTTCCTACAAATTCATAGAAGTATTTTAAAAGCAATCGTCATTCATTAGAATTGTGTGACATTTGAAAATTTTATAAAACCATTGATTTAATTTTCCCCATATTTACACATTTTTACAGAATAAACGTTTTTCTTTTTGTGGTTATAAAAATAAAAACGCATGCTATCTTCTGTAAAAGATCTTTTGTGTATTGGATTTCTTGAATAAATTTAAATTCTTTTTCTATACAATATAATAGTAGATGCTATGCCAAAATTTTTGATAAAATGCTCAAATATTATTAAGATAATAAGTAAGACATTTCTCACCTTTTTTATTGTTTATTGTTTGTCTAGTCATCCTGTAAATTTAAAACAATTACCTGTATAAGATTTCTGTTCACCTTTCTTAGCTACTACATATTATACCTTGCTTTCAAATAACCCCTTTCTTATTAAAAATATTTTAGAAATTAGATTCATTTGCAACAATTATCACTATTCAATTTCTAGTAAGTATTTTCCTATATTTTTACGACTTAGTTAAGAAAATCAAGAAAGAAATACAACAAAGTACCTAATCATCTTCTTAAATACAGTTAAATATTCTACACGCTTCTAAATCTTCATAAAACACTACATTGATGTTAGAAATGAAATGAATACCTAATCAAGTGAAATATGAGCATAGAATACATTTTTTTTTAAATAAATACATTCAATTTTGTTACTGCAATAGAAATTAAATTTAAAACATAGTTTTTATTCAAAATACTAAGAAATTGTATTTTTTTCTAATTCTTGACATTTAAATTTTATGAATGAAAGCAAAAGTAAACCGTATATTCTTGAACTTCAAATAAAAGCAGTAACATCTGCTATTTAGCTTTAACATCCAGTTCATCGACCTCTTAAAATAATATCCTTAGAATATACTTTCTTATTTGGATAAAATTACATGACAAGTAAACAGTAGCTTATTTAAAATATTTGTGGCGGATAATTTATTTACTGCATATTTGTTGGTCAATCAACGACTTGTTGAAGCAACCACAAGTTCACGGTATTCATTCCTTTGTAAATCAGAAATTTTCCTGATTTAACAACACTTGCTGAAATGCGGATAAGAACAAATCATTTAGCCGGTGAAATTACGCGAAATAGAAAGTAAATATTAGAAAATATGCTATGATATTGGGAGTTTGATTGTGGGTGTTAAAAATCGTTAACTGAGATTGTTTCATTTATTGTATTTATTTTTATTGCATTGTTAAGCGTTATCAAATTAAAACAGTCAAACTATTTCTTTAGTTTCTTACTAGTTATATACTGATTTATAAGAGAAAATTAAAAGGCTAAGATTATTGGGAAGGTGATGTTTTCATTTCTACCTAATAATAGTTATTTGTATAACAAGGGAGAAAAGTGTATGATTTCCTCCAAAGGGAGGAAATCGCACTCTACTTCAGAGCCGTACATATGATTTTTTCGCTATCGTGACAATTTTTCTTCTTTTTATAATTACTACGGTTCAAAATGATGATTACTTGCTTACATACTACTAAATTGACAGCGAAGCAATATTGTGTTTTAAAACGCCAGTTTAAGAATGAGTTCCGATAGTGATTCAGACACTCCCGAATCTATTGTATACAGAGAGCAAAAATAGCTACACTAAATCTTCTTTTGGCAAAATCAAGAATAACATAAAAATGAATATAACATATTTAAAAAATGGATGAACTCCAACAATGCGAAGAAAATTGATAACGTCATTTTGGCATATTTTTCATTTGCAAGTAAAACTTTGAAATCGACGACTCTTTGGCGAAAAATATTTAAAGTTAAGAACCACACTTTCCTTAAAAGAAAATCAAAGAAGACATCAAAAAACAAAAGCTTTCTTAAAAAAGCAAGCTGATGATTATAAACCGAAAAAGAACGAAAACTTTTAGTAAGGAAGATATGATTAAATCTATTTCAGAAGTTCCTAACGGAGTATATTTGCTAATGAAGATAAACAAAATTGTTTTATCTTATTATTGGAAATAATTTGCAAATATTTAGCTTTAGGGTTGGTTTAGTTATGGCAATTTGTGGAGCTTGCCGATGTAAAGAGCTGACCAATTTATTTGTCAAGATTCTTCCATTTGGATTTGTCCTCAGCCACTGCTTGCCAGTTTTCTATACCAACCCGCATTAGATCTTCTTTGACCCCATCTTTTTGGACGTCCCCTTTTCTTCTTGCCGCTTACTCCTCCTAATAGCGCTTTCTTTACTTGTCTGATCTCTGGCATTCTATGTGCATGTCCCAATCAGCTTACTCTCTGAGCTCTGATTACATTTGTGATACTTGCATGTTTGTATCTGTCTGCTACTTCGCGGTTGTCTTCTCCAGTGTTCATTTTCATCCTTGATTCCTCCTAATATCTTCCTCAGCACTTTCCTTTCCCATGTGTTTAACTTTTTCTCTATGTTTTTGTTCATTATCCAGATTTCACTTCCGTAAAGAATCGATGACCTTATCACTGTTTTATAAACTCTCAGTTTAGTATTTTTTGAGACGTTTTTCGATGTTAACAGTCTGGATTAGGCTCCCATAGCTTTGCTTTCTGTTGCCAGTCTTTATTTCTGGTTCTTCATCACGTTTTGAGTTAGCGTAACGCCAAGGTACTCGAATTGGCTTACTTTTTCAAACTGCTACGCTTTATTTTCCATTTCCACTCTCAGTTTGTTTCCTGCTCCATTTGCTCCTGTTCTTGTTTCCATATCCTTTGTTTATTTATGACTAATCCATAATATTCTGATGCGCTCTCTAGTTTCTTGAAACTTCGTTTTAGCTTCTCTCATGATCTTGCTAATAAGACTATATCATCTGCATAGGCCGTTACTTGGTGTCGGTTGTAGTAGAGTATTTTGATTGTCAGTATCCCACTTTCCCTCATAATCACTTCTAATATTAAGTTAAACACAAACGTGGAGAGGGTATTCCCTTGCTTTACTTTTCTTTTGATTTTGAATGCCCTTGACATTTTCCCCTCTATCAATATTTTACTATTCGCTTCTTCCAACGTTATTCTTACCAAGCTCAGTATTTTTTCGGAAATCTTGAGAATTCACAGAGCAGAATACATTTTATCCCGGTCTATTGAGTCGTATGCCTGTTACAGTGTATGAACAGCATATATAATCCTAAATTTTGGGAGTAGCTATTATACTGGATTTGTTTGACTGTGAATATCTGGTCTATTGTTGATCTTCCTTTTCTAAAACCCCCTTGATATTCTCCTATTTCATTATTTCCGTAAGCACTCAGACGATCCCTAATTATTAGAGCTAGTACCTTGTAGCACACATCTAGTAAGGCTATCTCTCGATAATTATAACATATGTATACTTTTATCCCCCTTTTTGTGAAAGGGACATATGAGTTGTTTTCCACTCCGCAGGAATATTTCTCTCATTCCAAATCCTTAAAATTAGATAGTAATAATAATAAGTTTATTGATCAAAAGAAAAGCAAAAAAAAATAATACAATAAAAAAAAGATAAACGTAATACATAAGGATGAAATAGGAGAGAATATCAGTCTTCAGCATAATGCTGTTGACTGGTTTTCAATTCACACCAAAATAAACTAAAACTACATGAAAAAAAAGAATTATAAATATCTTACAGTTAGTCACAAAAAAAGAATAATACATTATGATATAATCAACAAGATGGTATAATCTTTTTTGTAGTTCGTCGCCACCGTTCACATACTTGAACATTTCAGTTAGAATTCCGTTTACTCAGCCACTTTTATTATTTTTCATAAATCTAATGGTTTGCTTCACTTCTTCTTCTGTAGGTTCTTGTACTATTTCCTGTTCGTCTGTTACAGTATAACTATCATTGCCGCTTGAATTTTCTGCCCGATCTTGGGTATCACTTCCATCCAAAAGCTTTTCAAAATATGCTGCCCAAATATTTAATTTACCTTCCATATCTCCCATTAATGTTCCATTAGGTTACTTTTGCAAGGTACGATGATCTACCTTTTTTAACCTTTTGGTAAAAATTTATGATTTCCTTATTGACAAAAATACACGTCTGTCTACTTTCTTACCTAACTTGGTCATATTTACGTTTGTTTTCTTCTGTGTTATTGTTAAGTAGCTTGAATCTTGCTTCATTTCTCTGCTGTAGTATGTTCTTACATTCTTCATCAAACCACTCTTTTTTGTTTGCAGCTTTTGGCTCCATTAACCATTTTTTTGACACATTTGCAATGACTTTTCGTATCTGTGCCCATTCTTTTCCAACGGTTTCGTATTCTTTCATCTGTTCCATCTCGGAAGATATTTCTTTTTCAAATTCCTCCTGTATCTTGCTTTCTTTAAATCTTCTTATGTTATATTTTTTCCTCTTACTATACTTGTTATTATTTGACGTCTCTGGTGGTTGTTATATCGGTAATAACCAGAAAATGATCAGAATTAGCATCCGCACCTCTGTAACTTCTGGCATTGTGTATAATATACAAGACAAAAACATATTAATAATTAGGATTCTGAATACGAAAACGTATGCTAGATGAAACTTCGTTGTAGGCAGTGATATATTAATATAATCAATTTATAAGAAGTATACTGCATTAAGGTCTCCAAACACAATAAAGATTTGTTTGTAAATTATTGTATAACAGGAAAATGTACTCTACAAGCAGTTGGAAAAAAGATTTGTCCAGATACTCCGTAGAATTGCTTAGTATTTTAAATTGCCTGAGCCTTTTATAGCCAGTCTCACCGACATGTCTTAAATTATAAGTAATTTTTAAAGCAGTATCACTGAAACAAGTAAATTTTATCTATGGCGCATGGTTTTTTGTAATTTAAGTGTCACGTAGCTAGGTTTAAAATTAAGTTATCTCGATGGGATTGGCCAGAATAATTGCTATTAACTGGCACTTAAATAAATACTACTAATAAGAAGAATGTTATTTTAATTGAGTGTCTTTAGTACGTAACTAAGAGTTGTACCTGAAAATTTTCTTCTTATACTTTTAATAACATTACAAATTGTACAATTAGCATTAATAATAAATAAATAAGTACTATTTAAATCACTTTTCTTTGATTTCTTGTCATTGTTTTTAAAAGCAACTTCAGTAATGTATCACATTAGCTTCCGTTGGTACTAACGTAGGGAGACAATGTATAATTGGCTCCCGTTGCTATTGGAAATTGACTGAAGGAAGACAGACGCTTATTTTTCTTTAAAGAAAATGTCATGACAAGCTAGGAAAAATGTCACTTTCGCCTGCAGGTGGAGAAAAAATATATTAATTAAGAAAATTTAAATTGATTTATGTTTAAAATTGTTAGTGACAAATAATTTAACCCAACACCTTCTAACAAGTAAATAACAACCTTCCTTCAGAAAAAAAAATAAACAATTTCTTGTGTCCCGCGTCAAATTCGACTAATATTTTACTTAATTTCTTGATTATTCATTAACGTAGAACATTGTTGAAGCATTCTTAGCGACAGGAGTTCACTTACAACTAATTCGTTTTCAAATTAACAAAGTACTAATATCTAACGCGCTCTCCCGGTGTTCCTAAAATATACGACGCTTTCTTTTGTACAAGAAAGGTACCGCCACAGGATCCTACTGCTGCTAGCGTACTAAACATCGGGCGGCAGTCAGCTCTGATGAGCAGGGAGACCTTAGGATTCCTCTGTAGCGGCTGGCTTCTAAGTTAAGCGGAGGGCCCCGATGCGTGTGCATGCTGCACAGCATCGGCTACCGCGTACAACAGCATGCCTCTGCGTGTTCCTCGCGTCGCTGTGTGCGTGCGTACGTGTATTATATACAATCGCACACCGGGATCACTAAAAAGACTTATAAAAATTCAAATAAAAACGAAAAATCGGCATGGACTGTCTATAATGAAGATTTAATAATGTTTACTTTACAATTTAACGATCGGCGAAGTCTTTTGAAGGCGCCATAGGCCGTAGTTTGGCGTTTGTATACAAAAGCAACAAGCAGCAGTTTTATTCAAATAAACTATTAGCCGATCTAAATGTCGGCAGCTTCAACTCATTGGAAGTATAATATAACCCATGTGTTTTATACTGGTTTCACGATTATTACTTTCCGTTGTGATTTCTTTCTTTCACCATCTTCTTTCCTGCTCTGTTTCGCTTGATGGTATAATTTCTTTATATGCGTATTCCTTTTGTTTCCGCGCGTTTTTCTCGGTATTGTCGGGTTATTAGGATTTTCGTTTTCGGTATCTACTGTGGTATAAAGACCCCCTTTTTTGTTAAAGGAGTTCTCTGAGGAAATTCCTTTTGTTTCTACTTAAGATTTTTTTCAATTTCCGTTTGGGATTACGATTAAAAGTAATCCCTTTTGAACGAATGAATTACTTCGACGATTTGAAGAGAATTGAATTCGTCTTTATAAAGACGCAAAAAAGAAATATTGAGCTCACTCCAGTATTTTGAAAAATTTTAGGGTTCCTCACAAAATAACTGTTGTGTCTATAAGATGTATAAGATTTGTTTGGTTTAATTTCTTCTATTTAGTGATACCCTTTGGCAATTCTTTGATTGATGCAACCAAAATCAAAAAGCCCTCTTTCCGATAATTTCTGTATTCATTATATCTGAATCCGACTTGGGACTTTAAAATTTATACATTACTACATTGTATTGTTTCGATGTTTTCCTTATAATAATAGTAACAATAATCTTTATTTCACTATTACACAGGTAATACAAAGAAAAAAAAAGGAAAGATCAGAGTAGAGTTCAGGTTGGCAACACTGGGTGTCATCATCTGCTCTACCACTCAATCCTGAATAGCATACATACGAAGGTTGCCTTTTATATTTCGGAAATATAAAACAAAAAAAGAAATTAATCATCGCAAATGGCTTTATTGTTTTTCGAAATAGTCTCCATCAAGATCACTTTTGTATACGCTTGAACCAATTTTCGAAGCACTTTTGCCACTCCGACGGAGGTGCCTCCAAAACATGCATTTTAAACGCATCAACCGCTACTTCAGGCGTTGAAAAACGTTGACCTTTTAATTTACTTTGGTGTGCGGGAATAAGAAGAAGTCATTGGGTGCCAATTCGACTTTTCCGGTCCTCAAAAACTCTCTTGTTTGAGCCGATGTGTGAGAACTCGCATTATCCTGGTGGAGAACGATGCGTTTTCGACGGTTGGTTTCCCTCATTTTTCCGAAGATTTCTGGCAAAAAAATGGTTGTGTGCCATTCAAAATTGACCGTCCGACGTTGCACCAACGGTACAGTTGCCACATGTTCGGTTTTTCCGAAAAAACAGGCGACCGTTTGTTTCGAAGTGGCTCGTGCACGAACAACTTTTGTTGGATTCGGCTCATCTCTGAAGACCCATACTTTCGACTGCTGTTTATTCTCGGGCCCATATGCATAGATCCATGATTCGTCGCCTGTAACGATGTCATAGACGTGTTTGGGAACACCGCAATCGTATTTCTTGAGCATTTCTTTCGACCAATCGACACGAGCCCTTTTTTGTGCGGGTGTCAAATTATGTGGTATCCAACGCGAACAAATTTTTTTGGTGGCCAAATGTTCATGCAATGTTGAATGTATGCTGGTCCCACTAATGCCCAAGGATGCCTTTATCTCACGATAAGTCATATGACGATCCTGCAATATGAGTTCACGGACAGCATCGATGTTTTCTGGAACAACAACCGATTTAGGACGACCTTCACGAAATGCGTCACTGAGCGAACCACGGCCATGATTGAATTCCGTATACCACCGATATATGGTGATTTTTCATGGTGCTTCGTCGCCAAAAGTCTAATTCAGTTCATTAATGCACTGTTGTTGCGATAATCCACGTCGAAAGTTATAAAAAATTATCAAAAAATGAAAATGTTCACGACTTAATTTCATGTTTTTATCGAAATGAATTTTCCAACTCTCTGTAAACAACACAAATGACGCCTGTACGTCAAAACGTTCTGAGTAAAGTATACCGACAAAAACTCGAGCTTTACGATAGGGACGTCGGCTGGTAGATGGCAGCACCAGGATAGTCCTGTCCCGAAATATAAAAGGCAACCCTCGTATTAATTACTGTGCAAAAAAAATCAAGTACTAAATACTAACAATAATAACAAACTTAGGCAAAAAAGATGATTGGCAAATATTACTTGCTACATTGAGAAGTAAGTAAAAGCCGTTTCATGTTTACTCGGAAGGCAGAGGCACAGAGAGACCTAAGCGACTCTGGAATCGTGTTATATATTTTAAATATGGACTGTGAAAATGATCTTTCGTAATTCCGAACATAATTATGGTCTTTAGCTTTTTCACAATTAATTTGTATGTTCATTTTCCGGATGCTTAACCCTTAATCGATATCAGCTTTGCGTTTGTATCACTCAAAAATTAAGACAACACAAAACAAAAACTTTTCCGTCCCTAAAATTATTGACTCTACCATCATTATTAATTTTTTGAAAGTCCTCTCCTATTTCCATGAAATTAAATCAATTTGTAAAGTTTCATAAAGATATGTACCATCACATGACATGTCAAGGAAATATTTTTTATTTACCGGAGCTAGTTCTTCAAGTGGCCAACAAGGGCTTTATTCTATTACAAAACTGTTTCTTGTTAGTCGTTGAATTCACCTGCATTTTTTATTAAAATTTGTTTTCACTGGCGTGCCCCTTCTTATTTCCTTTTATGAAAATTGATCCCTAGCACGTTCATATGTTTATTTAAGAAATGTGCACTTTACCTTCTTTGCGGCACTTGTGGCACGGATTTGTGTGTGTATTTAATAGTACGGAATTATCCTCCAATTTCCTCCATAATCTAGGTTAGCTTCTTTTTTAGAAAAGTTCTAAGATACGTGTTGCTTAACATCCTAAGGTATATATAAAATTGTACCACTGCATATCGTAAAGTTTATTTGAGAACACCTCCACAATACACAGTATTTCATTAACAAAAGTTACTAATGAAGTTGGAGGAAAAAAAAAGTCCACTTTCTCACAATAACTCAAAATTTAATGAGAAAATGGACTTTTCTTGTCTTTGCCTCCAACTTCATGATGTATTCCTCACTCAGAGCCGTATTGGATCAATTAAAAGTTACTAAAGCTCTGAAGATTCAGAAAAAGCTACCTGGTAATGGTTCAGAATGCAGTACATGGTTTCATGGGCTTGCGCATTACCGGGACACAGTTTGTACATTTATTGTAGTATTGTATTGTTTTATGTTGTAATTTTGACAATAAACCCTAAGAAATGTTCACACGATCACATAGAGAAATAAGAATATTCTTCAATTTTGACACAAGACGTATGAGTTGCTATTTCAAAGAATTGCCAATGACTGAGTTGATTGTGTCAAAGAAAAAATTTAAAAGTACCTAATCATGGCAAATAATTAGTTCTTCAACTTTTTATCAGAATTTTTTATCGTAAAACTAATAGTAAAAGCTCCAGCATCGAGGTTCCTTACTTTCTACTGACGCTGTATATTCCTACAGGTGCCTGAAAAGATGAAATAGTTCAGTAATGTCCCAATTAATTTAAAATTAACATTTTTATTTGAGAATTTTCACTTTTTCTGAAGGTATCTACTTCATTAGGGATTAATATTTGTCTAAATTATTATGCTATCAATTAAAAAAGAATGCTTTGCCTCGAACTCAAAGATATACATATATAAAAACATTCAGATATGTGTATTAATAAATACTGATCAAATAAATAAAAAAATATATGAGTGATACTGAAACTGTCAATCCTTTACCGAAATTGTAAAATAAAATTCCGTAAGATCTTTAGAAAAAACTGCAAGCAAATAGGTACACGGTCTTTGGAAAATAAATCTCCTCTTAGTCACTGCCAACACCAACAGGTGTCGTTAATATCCACCGAATGATTCTACGAGTAAGAAATTTAGATTTCTTTTTCAATAGCTTGACTTTCATACCGTAAAAGTAATAATGGTACTCAAAATTTACGCAATTAAAGCTTCACTGATGAAGAAAATTATCGAAATGGTCCTTAATTTTATTAAGAATTTTATTCAAATTGATGATCTTGCCATTGAAAATAATTCAAACAAAATTCTATTTATTTAAGCAAACATCTTGATAATTATCACTAGGTATATAGTTCTCCTCCTAAAATACATCATCATAAATAAGAAATCACATTCATCCAAGACATTACTCACCGCAATTAAGCTACAGTTGTCACTTTCCGTGGCAAATAGAATTGTTGACAATCTGAAAATTCATTATATCGAAAATATATGGATACTTCACTTCTCCAAAGTGGAAAGAATGATTCGGTGCAGGAAAATAATCTAAGTGCTCGTGATTAACTTCGCTGTCACTCCATTTAGATTTTGGCAGGCGAGCCTAAGTAATGACAACCTTTTGCGCAAATTACCTACATCTGCATATACTACACGTTGCACACATTATATCTATTTACAAAACGCGATTCGATTAAGTTGAGTTTTTTTTTAATCTCGAAAACGACGAAAATACAAAGTGTTGGTGCGTGTGAATGGTGTAAGAGTTAATTTTTCAACACCCAAAATATGTTTTTCGTTAAATTAATGATTTTGGAATTTGTAGAATTTCAAATGAGACTTGTTTATCTCAAAGATTTCAACAAATTGGTTATTAGTAGTGTAATTAATATACATAAATAGGAGTTCCGTTGAGACTAGTAGTAACTGTAGAATATATAACAAAGTAATTATACTTTTCATCCAATTACATTATCTTTATTTTCCCAAATATATCCTTTTCAAAAAAAATAGCTTTTAAACGTTTAAATAGAGTTAAAAAGAACAAAATACCACCAAAAATCCCTCATCAATGACCCCGAAATATACTACACAGCGAAAGGGGTAGAGGTTGCAATGATCATAGTAGGTCGCGTACGAACTTCGGGTGGTTGTAGTTGTGAATGGGCTCGCGCAGTTCAGCGTTTCGCCGCTGGGGGATGTTGGCGGCAGCACTTACTAATAAACTCGACTGCTGGTGCGTTTTCGACGCACCGACTTCTGGATTTCGGTCCGTTTTACGACGATTTTAAACAACTTTTCGAAGTAGAGCGTCCTTGTTAGCGTTAGCGTCTGCTTTGTTGTTATTATTTTATTAATTGGACACGATGAGAATGCGTATTTAATTAATTATATTGGGTTAGTACAGTTTATTTCCAAAGAATTTTTCTACGTGATCGTTTTTACATTGTTATAGTTTTTAAGACCATGCCATAATTTTTTTTTTAAAGACGTAACAATCGACAAATCTTATTTAAAAGACTAGGGTGTTATAAATAGTATGGAATAGAGAATTAGACAGATGTACCTTCCAACGTACTTATTTACGAAATTAAATGTTATACAAGCAATAAATACAAGGATGAAGGTGCGACTTGCAAGTTGAGGCTTTAATTAACTTTTACATTACAAAAAATAAATGAACATCGTTGTATAATACCTCGAATGAATTATGTACTTTTCATGAATGGAAAAGCAGAAGCTTGTCTCGTATAGCAACTGGAGACGACAATGTCAATTAAGCACAGCATCAGGTGAAATAACGTTGCTATAAATGAGTTGTATGTGTGCGTAGTCCGTGCTCATTTTAGATGAGAATTCTAGCTCTAAGGGGCTTGATATATGAGAAATTTTTCTTTTGGTTTTTTTCTAATTTAACTTTGTTGCCTTTCAATACTTACTATTGCAACTTGTTACTAGATATTAACAACTTAATTCCATACTAAGTGTAGGAAACCATGTGACGGATTTAACCTAAGATGGAGTGAAGTTTCGTACATTTACTTTAATATGGTTACTAATAATTTTATTAAAATATCGTTATGTGAACACGGAGAGAAATGGTTTCTTGCATTAAGAAATCAGATTTTCTTGCAAAAATCTGTCTCTATTCAAGAAAATATTTTTACTTCAAGATCAAAAATGTATAGTATAAGAAAATAATTTTCTTGAAATTTTATTTGTTTTAAGTAAATATTTTCTTGGGTTAGACAATCAAAAAAATCCAAGACAGAAAAATATTTCTTCCAAGTAAATCATTTAGCTTTAAGCTAAGAAAATACATATTCATATTACATTAACCGGTATCTTTCAAAAATGTTTATGAAACGTTGTACGTTAAAGATTATCATTGTATGGCTAAGCATGGCATCTGTATTTCGGTTTCTGTCGCTACTTTCTAGGACGGCGTGACTATATCTCTTGCACTAGGTGGCACCATGAAATATTTCAATGCTGTTTTTGAAGATTAGTGTCATAAACTGAGAAATCAACAGCAATATGGACAGAAGCAAAAAGCGTTAGTGCTTTTCTCTTCTCACATTGTTTTTGCCGGGAGTGATTCCATCAATACCACGAGCTGTATATCAGCATTATCTTGGTTATTGTTTCTAGGCACTTTTTTCATGTGTATTTCTACATTAAAGTTCACTTTCGTTTGAACATTATTCTGTAGATAACCTCCACTTTAGCCTTTTTAAAATCACAAGTAATGAGAATAATTTACTGCATTATGTAGGGATGTGTCGTATTGTATTAAATAAGGTAAGTGCGATTAATAATTTGGATATAAATAATATGCTTTTCAAGAATTCTAAGCAAATAAATGCTTTATTTTAAGAAAATCAAACTATTGATTTGTGAACAGTACCTACACGCTTTCTTGAATTAAGAAAACTATTTACTATCCTTAAAAAAATATTGTAATGTGTTATAACGGCCATTTACTTACTAAGAATCGCTTTCTTCAAATTTTCTGCAAGATTTTCTTGAATCGAGTTAACAAATATCTTAAGCAAAGAAATACAATTATTTCATTACAAGTATGTACTTCTCTTAAGTGGAGAAAAAAAAGCTAAGAAAATATTTCTTTAGATTTAAAACAGTTATTGTATCGTGGATAATTGAAACAATTATTATCTTGAGTTGAGGCGGACAGTCCTAGTACAAGTAAACGTTTCTCTGCGTGTGTGAAGTATTGTAGTCCATATTTTCAGAATTGCGACACATTTTTATATCGTCAGCTTTAAAAATTTTCTTTTGAGATTGGTAATCCTCGTGAAGTCTTTTTTTGTTCGACTTATAAAAAGTAAATATGTCCATGATATTCGTATGTTCCTCGTTAACCGTTAAACGATTGAAAGTAATGAAACAGATGTGCGAATAATAGCCGAAATATCTTGTAAAATGCATCTAAATGTTCCCAAAATTCGATAAGAACCAAATTTAAATCAACTCCAATGTAGTGTGAATCTCTACTTTTTCCTCAAGCTCCTGAATGGCTGCTAGTGTTCCTGTATATATTTGTTTAGTTATTTCTATAGCTGAAGTTGCTATCTCGGTTATAACTTGTTCAGCAGATTAAACTGTCTTGCTGAAGCCAACAATTGTCTTACTTTAATTTCAATTTGCGATAAAAATGTTTGAAACGTATATCGAATGCAACGCTATTTCTTGATACTGTTCATTGTACTCAATGTTGTACATTGTTGGCATTGGTTTGGTTATGGTAAAAGATTTGAAGAGTTGATTTTGTAAGGTAAAGTAGAGTCTTATGGAGTTATTATTGCACCCCGTTCTGGTAAAATTGTTGTTGATCTAACGACAATCTGTTATATGAAAAAAGAAACAAATATTCCTTTTAACACTCCAGAATTTCATTGGAATACAACATCTGTCTATACAGGGTATGTCACGATGAGCGTCGGTCAAAAATATACGGGGAAGTGAGTAAACTAGAAATTTTTAAATTTACATACAGTAGTTATCCTTTAAAGTTAGCTCAGACAAAATATTTTCAATTGTCGGTATCCTTCTCTTACACCGGAAGTAGCCATTAACTTTCCTATTTTAAACCAAACAGTACAATTTTTATGTCAGAGTTGGATTTTGTGTTAAATTTTAAAATTATTTTATGCAACGTACCCTATCCCCACAGTTCACTCTTAAAGAGACATTGCATCTTTTCGAAAAAGTTTAACAGATGTGGTGCACTACAGGCTTTCAAATAACAATTGCAGTATGCCAAAAAATTATTTTGCTTGCTGGTAATGTTCATGAAACGATGTTTCCATAGTAACAGATAAATCTGCTAAATTGTATAGGGTGTACTAGTAGGTAGGGGACAATTTCAGAAATATTTAAAGTGAGAAATCTCGATTTTTTTTAAATAGCAACTCCTAATTTTATAAGCGGTATTAAATTGTACGCCAAAAAATAAAGCAAAAATGTATAGCAAGTGCTATTGCTAAAGTTAATAGTTTAGTAGATAATTTGTGAAAACCTCCTTAATCTTAAATATCGCACTGTTTAATATCAGTTTCAGTTTGCCATGGCTAACTAATTAAAGGTAGCTGTCAAATGTACTGTTAAGAGTAATAAACACAGTAGTAGTCGTCAGTACTTCCTACTTATAGTACAATACTCATAATTGCGCGTATTTCTTAGTTTAACGAAAATGTCGCATTTAGGATTTTTAAATGAAGATTAGTTAAATTTAATTATAATTTACGGCGAACGCAATTGCAACGTGCCGGATTTTCATGAAGAGATATCCTGACAGACCAAAACCATCTCGTGGCATTGAAAAACTGTAGTAAAGATTTTGATTCTTTTACGAAAGCACCAAAAGGAACCAAACCGCTGGTAGATGACGAGGATACACGCAGAGAAACGTTTACTTGTTTCAAGATTGTTCTCCTCAATTCAAGACAATTACTGTTTCAATTATCCACGATACAATAACTGTTTTAAATCAAAAGGAATATTTCTCCGCTTAAGAGAAGTATATACTTGTAATGAAATAATTGTATTTCTTTGTCTAAGACATTTGTTTACTTGATTCAAGAAAATCTTGCAGAAAATGGTTGTTATAATACAAAACAATATTTTCTTAAGGATAGTAAATAGTTTTCTTAATTCAAGAAAGTGTTTAGGTATTTTCATAAATCAATAGTTTAATTTTCTTGAAATAAAGCATTTATTTACTTAGAACTTTTGAAATGCATATTATTCATATCCACATTATTAATTGCACTTACCTTGTTTAAAACAGTGATACACCCGCAGTAAATTATTCTCATTGCTTGTGATTTTAAAAAGACTAAGGTACAGGTTATCTACAGAATAACGTTCAAACAAAAGTGAACTTAATGTAGAAGTACATATGAAAGAAGTGCATAGAAACAATAACTAAAATAATGCTAACATAAGTAACTCATTGATGGAATCGCTACCGACAAAAACAATATGAGAAGAGAAAAGCACTAACGCTTTTGCTCCTACCGTTTGCAGTTCATTCCTCATTTTATGCCACTAATCTTCAAAAACAGCTTTGAAATATTTTCTGGCGCCACCTATTGCCGCCTAGAAAGTAACGACTCAAACCGGAATACCGATGCCATACAATAATATAACCTTTAACGTACAACATTTCATAAACATTTTCAAAAGATACCGGTTAATGTAATATTTTTTCTTTTCATTACTATTACTGTACTATTTAACTATAGTTTTTTTTTAATATATAATAAATAGTAATAAAAAAAGGAATAAATAGACTTAAATATTAACGCATTCATTATTAAACTACATAAAAATAATCCCTAGGTAATTACATTATTAAAGAAATAATTTAATTATACGGTAACGTATAAAAAAACCTTTTCATTAGTGCATTCACTTGCTCCTAATTTTTATTATTAACCTTAGGTTTTTTTTCCATTATAGTAATTCCCCTTTTATTGCATATCCTTGCAGCTGACCTGATGATGTGTTCTTTGAACACGAAACTGGTCACCTAATTTCTCACTAGAATTTTGTGAGACCTGGACCATTTTTTCATTCCTACCTTTGATATGGATATTTTCTTAACTTAAAACTAAACGATTTACTTGGAAGAAACACTTTTCTGTCTTGGATTTTCTAACCCTAAGAAAATATTTATTTAGTAAAAATAAAATTTCAAGAAAATTATTTTCTTACATTATACATTTTTATAGTCTTGAAATAAAAATATTTTTTTGAATACAGACTGATTTTTGCGGGGAAATCTATTTTCTTGATGCAAGAAACCATTTCTCTGCGTGTGGATTATTTTACTGCATACCGGACTAATTCGATCCATGATGCAGAACAGACGCTTAGAACATTCCCCAAAACAATTCACAAAACTTGGTAAAATATGTGTGGCAGCTTTTCAAATAATGATGTAACCTTTAACGTACTGTGCAAAATATAAGATTTACGGACATTAAACGTCGAAGAGAATTCTGGGAATGGTTTTTGGTTCGGTTATTTATACCGATGAAGCCAAATTTTGCAGAAACGGAATGCATAACCCTAAGAATGTTAATTTTTCGGCTTCAGAAAACCCGGGCGTAAGAAAACGAAATTTTCAAGATTTCTACTCCAAAAATTATAAAAGCAGCCACTTTTCACAGCATTCAAATGTCTAGTATTATCTTTGCCGTTAATTTGACACAATTGTCAAAAAAATCCTCTATAAGTTGATAGGATTTGATAAATATTCTCCGAAATATCAAACTAATAAATTTATATCTAAATAAAAATTCTTCATAATATACAATAATATAAAGTTTCAAATAGTTATTGGGAAGTTTCACAGCGCCATCTGTTATTTATTAGCCCCAAACGAATCAGCCAGCAAACTAAAACAAATTCGACACAACTTACACATGAACAATATTTATCTCAATTACATCAGATGAATTTCCTAAATCGTGTACAACATTTTATATCTCATCTACCATCAACCTACGAACCATTGCTCCCTCTACCGGAAAAAATCAATAATAAAGTAGACATCCGAGTTTTAACGCGTTTGGGATGCCTACCGTCTAAAAACCGCTGATTTTCGCGAAACTCGTAGAGCAGAGAAAACAATTAATTAATATTGTACATCTTTAATTGGCGGTTTGCAGCGATGCCCCTCGCCGCCTCTCCTCAACCTCCCTAGCGAATCCCGCCGAACGTGTTCATTGAGGAGATATCCTGATTGCCGAAGTTGGATATTAACGCTTCTATTCTCTGATTTTAAATTTCGTTAGTCGGCGTTTGTATTAATCAATGTGTGATATGAAATCGTTCTCGTTATATATTCCTGCGAGATTTATGTGAAAAGGGTGTTGATGCTTTAATTGGAACTTTAATAGTACGTCTGTAAAGATACTTTCTGTCCTCTTTATTGCATTAGATACTTTAGATTTTAATGGCGAATTGATCTATTTACAGAGCTTCAATTCATAACTATTTATAGATCAATAAAGTAGATATAACGAGCAAGTAAAACTATACTGAGAGAAAAAAGATGTTCAAACAAGCAATATCTAGTTGAGCCAACAGTTTCAACAGGTTCTCGGTATGCAATTGTTATTATGCATTAGAACATTATTAAACTGAAGTCCTAGGAAAAAGCGTCTTGTATTATAGCATGGTACAAATTTGTAAAACAATACTTACACGACACTACGAATCCACTCCATTTTCTCTTGACTTACAAATCATTAAAGTTTAATTTTAATATAAGCTACTAATTTTGGAAATATATCGAGATGTCGTTTTATTTGTTAACAAAATAGTTTTTTCCTTGAACATCGCTTTTGCGAATTGTATTTTCCCTGTTTCTGACTAGAATTTGGACAAAAATTGCGGTTCAAAATAAACGAAACTTTTCAATCACAAAATGCTGGGAATGTTGCAAATCTGGAGCAAGGAGGTATTCAATACGCTGACACGTTTGATGGCAGAAATGTCGTAAGACTTCCATGATAACCGCCAAATTTAGAAATCAATTCTTGAAGTTTGAAAGCAAGAAAGGAATGTCTACTGTGGCTGTATTACCTTCAGAAGGATTAGTGTCTTGTTCATTCAGACTAACACAATTCTCTAATTTTGGTTGGTTAGAAATTAGTTCTTGTAATTTATTAGATATTTGATTTAACATAACTTTTATGTTCTCCACATAATTCCCCGAATTCCAACGACTTCTTTGTAAAATAATGACTTAAAGTATTCTCTTTGGATTGTTCAAATGCCTCTATATACACCCACGTGCAAGAAAATCGATCCATTAACATTTTTCTCCGTAAATAAAAAATGTTTTGATTTATAATCTTAAGGTTGGTGATAAATTTCAGAGGAACAGATAAAATTGAATTAAAAAGCACATTTTCAAGAAGAAACAAACTAATTTAATGAATTATATTAGATTATTTGGAAATTCCGAAAATTAAAAGGGATTCATTAATAAAAAAAAAACAATAATAAAATTTTAGCGTACTTATTGCGACTAATACCGAGTATTTCCACCTCGGGCCCTTTTGACAGTTTGGTCCAATTGTCTCCATTTTGCCTGAAGCGCTGTAGCAAGTTCAGCCAAATTGTCTTCCTACTCTGTCCCGTAGATGTTCTATTGGATTGAGGTCGGGACTGCAAGCTGGCCAATTCATACGCACAATCTTGACCTTGCCTAAATATTCGTTGACGATCCAAGTACGGTGCGGATGCACGTTATCGTCCATAAAAATGAAGTTAGGCCCTGTAAATGGAGCAAAATGAACTAGGTGCTCTTCTAAAATGGTGTTTATGTACCTTGCAGCCTTCACAGAACCACCATCAACCAAACCACAACGGAGCCTCCCCGGTAACTAATTCTTTCCACAATATTGCATTGATCAAATCACCCTGTCTTCTCCAAATTCTTTACCGGCCATCCGGCGAACTTAAACAAAATCTGGATTCATCCGAGAGTAGTACGTTGTTCCAATCGGCGTGATTCCAGTTTTCGTGTTCTTGTGCAAAAGCTAGTCGAGCTGTACGATGTTCTACAGATAGCTGTGGACATTGGGCTGGTCTTCTAGACACTAAATTGGCTTCAGCTAGTCGTCGACAGACTGTCCATTCGCTTACATGCACATTTCTTACCTCGCTCGGTCGATTTGACCTCAACCGAAGTCAGTTGCCTATCCCTCAAAACTAAAGAAACCACAAATCGATCGTCTCGTTCGGATGTTGCTCTTCAACGGCCTATTCCTGGTCTCCTAGTGTAGCTGCCGGTTTCATTAAAACGCTGAACGGCTCTTTGGACTGCTGAACGAGTAACACCTAGTACCTGAGCAGCATAATATTTGCCACGGCCATCTTGAACTAAAGCTACTGCCCTGTGTCCGTTAGAGTTATATACATTTTTGGAAAGAAAACTAGAAACATTTCCCACTTCGAGCACTTTTTAACTCTCAAAATGTCTGAGTGTAAATCATAAAATCAAGTACAATATTTCGTCTTAATCCAAGTAACCTTGCAGAATCGCTAAATTTGAAATATTACAAGACAGTAATTTCAAAATTTTATGTAAAAGTTTAATGCTGAAAATAGAACTGTGAACTAGATTGTCAAATTTACTTATTATTAGGTAAATGTAACATGATCATTAAGCTTAAACGTTTTGCGTACGCTTTGAGCTATTTAGAATAGAAGGGAATCAAAATTGTTAGAGAAATATCATCTATCATCTTATGTGCACGGATATCTGATTCCACTTATGTTTTTCTTGCAGAATGCGCCTCATATTCGGATATAGGTTTGACACGACAACAAGTACACTGGCTCGTTTGGCCGTTTTTACTCGCTTTACTGAAATTTTACGTATTGGCTGTTGTACCTAAGTGACGGTTTCAGAGTGCTACTATATAATATTTATTAATCCTTCAGTGGTAACCTTGGGTATGAGACTCCCAGAATGAAATACTTTTCAATCTATTTCATGTCTGGTTACAGATTTATTTGGCCTATGTATGTTCAAAAGTAAATTTATTTTCTCTGTCTTGTTTACATT
Organism: Dynastes grantii; assembly: GCA_029619325.2. NCBI lineage: Eukaryota > Metazoa > Arthropoda > Insecta > Coleoptera > Scarabaeidae > Dynastes > Dynastes grantii. The sequence goes on from JAROYF020000012.1 coordinate 2,025,898, forward strand.
CATTTGGGGAACTTTTTGTGATTCAAAAACAGTAAAAAAATATTTTATTGGTTCCAGATTCACTACTCTTTGTTTGTTAACGTAACATTAAGTTAATCTGTTTCTTATGATTTTATGTATTGTTATAAATTATTATTTTGCGTGTCAGACCCAAGGTTACCACTGATGTTGTAGTTTCTTCAGGCTACATCCGAAGGACTGCTTTTTCGCTCAATTATATCGAAAAGTAATGGCAAATGATAAAATTGATAAATCAATATGAACAAATGTAGGTGTACTGCTTTGCATTACTAAAACTTTTTAGTTATTTATAAGCCAAAACATACACTTAGCAGTATTAAAATCTTCGGTATGAAACAAATTAATATGTAACCAAGTTCCCCATCACTATTAGTGCTAGAAATAAAGGTTCTATCGTGAATAAAGGTTTTTAAATTTGAACTAAAAAAGAGAAATGGAACGTTATTCCACTAAAAACATAGTAGTTAACGTTAATTCATGTTAATATACTTAAAAAGTCGTTAATTTAAATCTGAATTCTAGGGTTAGCCGTGGTTACTTCATTGTTGAATCTCTCTGGCCCGCGGAAATAGAATATAACTGAATACGGCCCTGCAATCCTTGTGAGCTAGCTTGAGCATATGCAAAACGCCTAACACTAATGATCACAATTCCGTTTCTTAAAATGTCGTTTGTCTTTAGAAACCCATATTTCTGTATACTATTCTGAAATTCAAGCTAGGCTTCATTATGGAGTTCTTCTTTGGGGAACTTCTGCAGCTAAAAGTATTTTTATAGCTCAACAGCAAATTATTAGAACCGGCATAAAACTGAGACAGGCTGTAAACCTATTTTTATCTCACACAATTTTTTTTACTGTATCATCCCTTTAAATTTTGTTATTATTATTATTAAGCCTGGCATAATCGGTCTTCCCGACAGAATTGGATCGGTCGCATGGGCCACATATTATACATAAAGAGTGTATGTGTGAAATGAAATTTCGAAATCTATGCCCTATGGTAAAAAATGAAAACTGATGCAATAAAAGTGTTTGGTAAATAAAGCGAATATATGCATACGTTGAAGTGTTTTTATTGCCTTTATTTGTTTAAAAACGGCAGTTGTTATGTGTGTAATATCATAACCGTAAAAAATAAACAAAATAGTTTCTTCAAAAATCTGTTGTACTTAATACCGTACATGTACGAATAGCTACAGGTATGTATGAAGTAAAAACACTTTTGTTTTTCTCGCTGGAGACTTTATATTAACGAAACGAAATGCACCGCGGCCAGGTTTACGAATAAGTTTAACGAAGCGCCAAATAACGTTAGGATCAGCCAGTTTTGTCTTCCCTGGGCGACTTCGGTGACGTACCTGGACGTCACGCTCGACAAAAGACTGACTTGGAACGGGCATTTTGCGAGGATGCGAGACAGGTTTAACGCGGCCAGGGGCCTCCTCATGCCTCTCCTGGGAAGGACTAGCGGGCTGGATCTGAAGTCGAAACTACATACATCCACTCTCAGACCCCAACTGACGTATGCTGCGATAGCATGGTCCACCATTGCCAGGGGAAAAATCAGAAAATTTGAGGTATTACAAAATAAACTCCTAAGGACGATAGCACAAGCGCCGCGATACATGCGAAACGACAGGATCAGAGAAGATCTAGCGATCCCTTCCTTGGCGATCTCTGGGAGGGAGCCTAGAGGAGAGCGGCGGACACCAGTCATGCCTTGGTGAGACAGTTGGTAGAACCACAAGATAGGCCGCCGCCTAGAGTGCGGGTGAGAAGACTTGACGATGGATGATACCTGTTGAACCTGAAGAACTAGTTGGCGGACGGCGCACCAAATCCAAACATAGAAAGAAAAGGGGACGAATATAGGGCCCAAGGACTTTGTCTTGCCCTAGTAAAGCGAACGCTGATGTTGACTTTTGTTTTTCAAGGGTAACGAATATGTGTTGTATTTACATAGATTGCTTTTTAAAATTAAGGTTATGTTAATTTTAATACGCCACATAAGTAACTAGTTCACTTCATTAAATAATCTAATATAATAAATAAACCTAACTTCTTAACAGCGTGGAGAGGATTAGTGAAAAATTTGGGTCAAGTTTCCACATTTGTCTCGGGAAAGAATGTTCCCTGTGATGAAAAAATGTTCCTATATTTCGAGAAAGACCATTCAATATCTACGGAAGTAACCCAGGCATAATTAAAATAATTTCGAATTTAATGTTTGTCTTTTACAGTCGCCTTTGTTCCAGTACATCAAAGGTGTTTCGGCAAATTTTGCACAATACTTTAGCTCCATTACAATTCAAATCTGGAAATTCACTGATTCATTTAGTGACTTTACTAGACAACCGTCGCTTATTTTCCTTGCAGCGATTTTAAACTTGCAACTTGTCCTATTTTTGCTGCTACGCGACTGTCGCTATACCCCAATGTGTCACATGGACAGGTGTGACATGCACCCACTTGCGGTAGCTTAGTGACAAGTAGAGCAACGCAACTGCGCTGAAAGCCAGTGGCGGACGCATAATACACACAAAATAAATTAAATGTGATACGTGCTCAAACACTTACCGTTTTAAGAGTCCTCCGTGGAAACACAAAGTGGATAATGTCTATTTAATATTTGTAACATTAGATATGTTTCCAAAGTTGTTTCGGCAAAGTGAGCGCGGAGTGAAGAAAAAGACGTTATATTTGCGTAAGTAAAATAATCTTTCAAATAACTTAACGGTTCTGTTGACGCACCTTCACAAATTTGTCTTAATGTGCCAAAATCAGAGTCTTTATCTAAAACACTTTCAAATCTTTCTAAAACACAAACATTTCTTGCGACAATCACTTTTCGACCAACACATTAAATCTATTTTACACACTACACATTGAATTTTAGCGCCATCACACTTTAAATCAGGCATTTCTGCAATAAATTCTCTTATTGTGTCCAACTTTGGTCGTTTTCGCGACGTAGGAAACATTTTCAAAACAAATGTAGAACTACGATATAGTATACGACAGCGTAGATGCATACACAACAGATCGGCTTTCGAGTCGCAGTTATACTGACGCTTATACCGAATTGTCCCGGCCGTGTTTATTTTGTGTAAATGCGTCAGCCACTGGCTTTCAGCGCAGTTTGCGTTGCTCTAGTAACAAGTCTTATTTTGATGTATATGTGAAACACAGCAGATACGTGCTGTCAAAATGTCTGGCAGTGGAATCTGCTGGAGATGATAGACTAATGTGATTGATACTGATGTACTTGTTGAAGAAATTGAAAAGAGATCAGCTTTATATGTTATCGATAGACCGATTATTTCTAAGAACTCGCCTAAACTACTTTTCGTCATTCGGTAGTGCTAGAGACACCTTGTAAGATGCTCATGTAAATCTTCAAATAACTAGAATTATCCTTTTAATAACCTTTGATTTGTTATCGGATGTATTTAATACGATGCTTCTCGTGCGAAGCAACGAGCGATTACGCAACCAGCTCCAATAATATCCATTGGAAAACTGCTCTTTCATTAACGATTTATCTATCGCCCTGTGCGCACCTTGTTGATTTTCTGCGACAGCCATCTTTTGGTAACCGTAGCTAGAAATCGCAAGCCTAAATATTGCCTCAATGATAAAAGAAAAAACATGTTGATTCAGTTTGATCACAAACGTATTTTGAAAACCATCCATTAAATCATTTCGTTATAGCGACTTAAATAAACTATTTATTCTCAGAATGTTTTATCCCTTAAATCAATATGTTTCCTTTTACCAAGTCTCTTCAAAATCGACATTTAAAGAAGTTATCTTGCAACATCCTTTAGTATATTATATAAATTCAATATCTTTGATGTTTTCTTATTTCATAAATTCTTTAACAGAATTCATAGTATACAATATACTTAAATTATATAGTAATGAACCTAAAAAATCAAGATTAAAATTCACTGCGTGTATCCTAGTCATTTAAAGCGAACTATTGCTTTTATAGCTTAGTACATGACTTTATAAAACTTACAAGAACTGCGATGGTACGTCCATACAAATTAGGTAAATGCACCTGGTTACAACTACATGACGATATTATAAAAGTTATCGTGATAGCCATCAAACTCATCTTTAATAAATAGTAAATTTAGTTATGTGGTAATAATAATACCTATAATAATATGTGCATGTAAGTAATTTTATATTTTCTCATTTAATTGGTGTTTTTTCCTTTAAATTTATATTTAAAGATAAAACATTGGGTTGTAGAATTCTTAATATACTAAATGTGCATCAAGCAAGTGTTAAAAGTATCGTTAAACTAATTTCTGTTCTTCTTAATACCCTGGCTAGCAAGGTAGTACTGAAGCAATGGGGCTATTATTTATTAGGGGATAAATGCTATTTTTCGAAAAGTATGAAGGGTTTCAGTCAAATGTTATTGCAATATCTCAAATTCTAATTAGAACTAGGGCTTTGTATCAAAACGAAAAAAGTTTACAATTTTTTTTCAAAATAAAGGAATCGAGCAAATAACTAAATGTGGGCTACAATTACCAGGTATGTACATATGAAACCGGATTTTTTTTTTAAGAAAATACACATTTATTGTATGAAAATTGTACAAAATATTTTATTCAAAGTATTGCCCATCGCTAGCTACACATTTTCCACATCTATCTGGCAGTTTGTGGATGCCACGTCAAAAAAACTGTTGCTTTTTTATGCAAACCAGTTATCGAGCCATTTTCGTAAGAAGTGAAGCGCTGCTCAGCAAGTGCCTGTCCCATTGATGCAAATAAGTAGTAAACGGACGGAGCCAAGTCTGGTGAGTAAGCCGCATGCGGAAGTATTTCCCAAGTAAACGCCTCAATCGTTTCCTTGACGAGTTTTGCTATGTGTGATGGTACGTTATCATGAAGCAAAATCACTTTGTGTTACCTCTGTTGATATTCTGGTCGTTTTTCACGCAATGCTTTATTCAAATCGATCATTTGTTGTCGGTAGTGTTCAGTATTAACGGTTTCGCCAGGTTTTAGCAGCTCATAAAACCATAGATCACACCGTTCTGATTCCACCAAACACAAAGCATTGTCTTCCATCCATAACGATTTGGCCTTGCAGTCGATGTCGCTGGTTCGCCTGGAGCTACCCATGATCTTTTAGGATTCTCAAATTGTATCCACTTCTCATCGCCAGTTACAATTCGATGGAGAAATGACTTTCTTTTGTACCTGGCAAGCAGGATTTCGCGAGTGTTTTTTCGGTTTTCCTGCTGTCTCTCATTCAGCTCATGTGGAACCCATTTTCCCATCTTCTGGCTCTTCCCCATGGCTTTCAAACGTACGCTTCTCGTGTCACATTTAATTGCTCCGCGTTTGAGCATCATCCTCATCCAACAATTCTTGCAATTCCCTGTCTTCACATTTTTGAGGTGGTCTTCCACGTTCTTCGTTTCTTACGTCAAAATCGCCACGTCGGAATTTTTTAAACCACTCAAAGCACTGTGATTTGCCAAGTGCATGCTCACTGTACGCTTCGACAAGCGTTCTATACAATTCTGCAGCAGTTTTCTTCAAATGATAACAGAAAATCAATGCTGTCCGCAAATCGTAGTTACCAGGCACAAAATTCGACATGTTCAACGCTATTAAAAACTATGCTGTTATATGAAACTTGTATTGTTGTGAGTTGAAACTCGTTCGCAGATGTCAAAACAACGCCAAAGCGTTCCTGACGGGTTTAACTGGAACTACATGTGACATCTAGGGACATCTATGAAGAAATTTCGGTTTCATATTTACACACCTGGTAAATTGTTAGAATTTTGGGCGATTTTTAGTGTTGTTGGTACAAATACAGAATTACACTGAGCTTTGTGTATATTGCCCTACTCAAAGTTTAAACTTACGCTTACTTTAACAAAATGCTTGTTTAAAATCGTTAAATTGTGAGGGTTTTGGTAAAAAAATCAAGTAAATAACTATTTTTGTTTTTAGTTAATTGTAGTGCACTATTAAGTAAATGTAATTTGGATGCGTTTATTCTTCTCTCAGTCATGGCACTCTAGATGTCTTGTTGTTCCCATTTCTGATTTTACAATGGTATCTTCATAAACGTTCATTTCTGTTACTTCCCACCCGATTTTAATTTTTGAAATAACATTTAAACGATAAAAGAAGCGCCTTTGTCAAATTACTGCGGATAAACAAAGTGTTGCATTAAAAAGATTCAGTATCGGGTCTGCCAAATTATGCTATTTTCATCTCGATTTAGAGCAAATTATATATTCATAAAAGCCATGAAGAAACTTGGACTTCATGCCGTTCGGAAAATATAAGCTTGCAAAATCAGTCAAAATATAATGAGACACCCTACATATACCATACAGATATTTCTTAAATCTGCTGCTGAATGAACGTAAAATTTTCTTCCGGATTTTACTGTTTTGTTGTGGCGATCAACGTTTAGTTATACATCTCACCAGCTACCTTAAGCGATGAACGTTGATTACTAGAACGGACATATAGCAAAAGTCGGAGGAACACCGCGAAATTTCAAAAATAAGATTCTTTTAAGAATATCATAATCTCATTGTGAGATCTGGCAATATTTGTTTTGAATTTTCGATATAAATAGCTTCAATACAAGTCGTTACCGATATAAGTTGTAGATGTATTTTATTTGAATAAAATAAGTTCAATTTAAAAATATAATAAGCTTTTTTTCAAATTGTTATATTTCAGAGTACGCTATTTTTCTGTTAGCACCTTTTAAAACTCATATTATAATCTAGTATTATTCCTTAAAGTTAAATTGGCATAGTTTTTATTGGATCTCACTTAGTGGTAGAATTAAATGTAATGTTAATTACCTACTAGGTTTAATTTCAAATTTGATTGTTTTTTGTTGTCATCCATAAATTTATTAGATTCTACCTAATTATTAAAGGAAGGTGAAAGGAGCTGTGTTTACTATGTACATACAAGGAATCGAGTGGACGTTCGGTTATTATCGGTTGATCGGTGTGCGTGTACTATTTATAATGTTCAAGAAACTAGTGGGACCGTCCGGGCCGTACTGCACAAAAGTAGACACAGTATTAATAAAGAAATAATAGATTGATACCTTTTATTGACGTATAGATGACCACTGCGTTAATGTGCGACTGCCATGGTACGCCGCGTAGTACTACAACATAAGCAATGCTTCCATTGTCGATTCGGTCAGGCCTCGACGACGGTCTGAAAACGTTCTCGTATAATAATAATAATAATAGTAATAATAATAATAATTTATTTTCTGTCATGACCTATCATAGGCATTAACGTTGTCTTTCTTTTTGAACGTCCGAATCGGAAAAACATTGCTGACTCTCGCGAACCGCTTGAGAATTAGAAGAATTAAGTTTGAAAATTACATCTTTCACTTAGGAATAATATTTGCGATAGTAAGATACTGCCTCGATCCAGGTTCCCCATCGCGTCAATACAGGCTGAGGTGGTAGCGGAATTTGCGGATACAATTGCTTGAATACGTGGATATGTATAGGAGATTTCACAAACACTTTTTTGGTAGATGATATTAAATCATTCACCCTAGGATAATTGCTTCGAATTGTTTCTGCTACGAGATGACATGCGTGTATGAGGCATGTTATGTGAAGAAGAGTCGGAAAGCATACTTTTAACATCCTACCAGCTTTCAGCATTGTTGTGGCTCCATCAGAAACTAACATGGTGATTTGGGCTCCTACGATACAAAATTCCCTTAACATAATTTTTATTATGTTTACAACGGTTTCGGCATCAATTCTTTCAATCCTTTTACTCCCTGACAACAAGGAAGCTGCTGGACTATTACGTTTTAAAGGACGCGCCACAATATGAATCACGCTGTGTTTCTGAGCATCAGTAGTTTCGTCTACAGTGAGCCAGATTTTTTGATTTCTCAACTCGTCTTTTATACTTTTTTACTGTACTTAGCACATGTGGTAAATTGTACCGCAATTGTCTTTTTGTTTGGTAGCTTCCATGATGAAACATATTTATCCCCAAAATGACGAAAGTTTTCATTATCTACTAGGTGTTGTGGGATGTTGCACGTGCTCAACATGAAAATAAATTCATACAAAAATTGCTAGTACGGAATATTGTTTCTTAAATTCAAAACATGACGTTTACTTTTAATATGACTTCTACATTCAAATGTCGTGCGACTTAGCAACCCTATACCGCAAAATTTGCAACGAATGTGCGAACCTGTAAATTCCAAACCAGGGAAACGCCAAATATATTTCTTCACATGCGATGCAAGAGGTGCACCAGGCTTACGTCCCATGTTTTCGAAAACACACAATGAGAATCCGATAAATAACCGAACGGCCAAACTCCTCAATGTCTACCGCATTACTGAACTCTGCATCCTCATACGTACATCCCCCCCCAACCGTTTGTCACGGTTTATTCATAACCAAGGCAATTGTAATAAAATATCGTAGCAGGAATAATTTTCTTGTTTGAATTATCATTCGAATTTTAAATATATTACGTTCTATTGAGTATAAAGGAATAAACACATAAAATATTTATGTATTATCTTTTATTAGTTATTAGTCTAGCTATTAGGAAATTAATGAACCAACGCAACATAATCCCGAACTCAAAAGGAAGGAAGCAATAAACCCCGTAGTCAGCTAGAAGACAGATCAAACAGTTCCCGAATTAAGGGATATATTTATTTATTTGTTCCTTTGTTCTGACGTTTCTTCGTGTATATTCATATATTTATTTTGACGCCATTTCATAAACTTAAATACTCCTCTACATCTAAGGAATCTCGGTGCTTTTACTAGTTTTCACGAGCCCGACATTAACACCCGTATAATCCGCATTTATGCATACTTCAAATTCCGATATCTATTTCGATTCCTTTACAATCGTACAACATCGTAGAAAAAAGGCGCTACTTTATTGCCATATTCACTTCTTACGAAGTTCATTTATTATAAAAGATATAAAGCGTATACCGATGTCGGAGACGCAATAATTTTAATTTTTTTTCTCCACTGAAGAGGAACGTAAATATCATCAAGAACCAATAAAGTAAATAAATAAACTTAGCAATTAGCTATTTATGTAATTTATTTGCTAATAACCATTTGCGATTATTAGCGCTAAAGCTTGCGAGTTAATTTTTCTGTATTCCCGCAGATTAATTGATAATATCATAATAATTTATTACAATATAAAATCCTTACACTTACACTATCTCTCAGTAGTTTAAGACCACCTACCGAAGTGCAAGTGAATGGTGATTTTCTTAAGTGTTACGTTGATTTGATGAATAAAAAATATTATTATACAGTAAGCGCTTTAACTAAAGGATTGTCCAAACTTGACCGTCCAATTAAATTTAATAACAAAGCACACCAACTGCTTTATATGTTATAATTTTATTATTTTATTTTAAAGTATAAATGTTGCAGTTAATAATGAAGAATGATATCCTGCGAATGACCCCTTCTACTGCTTTGGCATGCTAATATTCTTTTCCCAAAATTTTCAATCAATTCTCACAAAAATTCTATCCAATTTCTCCAATGGAATTAATAATGTTATCTCGATGCTGTTCAGTGGTTTGAGGATCGTCAGCGAAGACTCCTTCCTTCAAAAAGTCACACAGGAAATAATCCAGTGATGTAGACAACGACTTAATGTCAGCTCTTCAAGAAGTTATTCAATCGTTAAACCTCTTCCTTAAAAGATTCATTTGCTGTGTGGAAAGTGGCACTGTCCCCTTGAAACCACATATTCTGGACATCCAATTCATTCCATAAATAATTTCTTATCAATGTCCTATATCGAGCTCCATTCACAGCGACTACATCACCAGCTTCGTTCTGGAAGAAGTGAAGACAAATCAGGCCTTCAACCCAAAACACCACTCCGCACCGTCACTTTTTCTGGATACTGTCGTTTCTCCAGTATTCATATTGGATTTTCGTGACTTCATATCCTGCAATTCTACCTGTTTACGTAGCCTCCAATTTCAAAATGTCCTTCGTCGCTAAAGATTACATTTTGGGAAAAAATCCTCATTTTCTTGCCACTTTTCTAAGGCCCAATTAACACACAAGTGATCAATTGTAGATTTTTCTTTAAAATGTTATGCAAATTCGATTTTTTAATATTCACTTGTTGTGAATGTTCAACAAGGCTTGTGCGCCAGGCAGAGTGAACCTTTCTAGCACGACGCAAGGTAAGCCAGTTTGTCACAATGCAACATGGTCCAAACTACTAGTCGGTTTTTGGTCGCACATCAAAGGTGCTTTGAAAACCGACTGGGGTTGGTTCGCCCGTGGCAACCCCGCTAGCGAGGCAGAAGCCGTCAAGAGACAAGTCTACGCTTTGCGAGGCACTCTCGCAAGGCAGCCTCGCGAAGTATGAAGTCAGCTTAATGAAGTTAAGTACGAATCGTGGCCAATTTAAATCAGAAACTTAAATTTTGACATCTTTTATGTGAAGATTCTTAAAGCATTTAGGTAAACGAAGACCATCTTATAACCAGAATATCCTGTAATAGCTTTTGATGATGGCAAAGGCCAAAGTATACGTATTTTTTATAAGTACAAATTCAGCTAAAAATGTCTAGAAATTCTGATTAACGAATTCAAGCATTTTAACAAAACTGAAGTCAAATTTGTGGAGATAGCAGTATTGAAATCTTAAGCTGAGTTCATACTTCGCGAGGCGTGCCTCACAAAGTGTTGACCGCCCATCAAAGGTGCCTCGGGGTGTTTGGCTCGTGTAGCTTGGACTACGTTGCCTCGCGATAAACTGGTTTGCCTTGCCTGGCACTAAACTAGCTTACCCTGTCTCGTGCACATGCCTTGCTATTCTTTATTACTTTGTGATTCATCTTGTGTTAAAATAAGAGGAAGAGTTCAAAAATTTATGTATTACCTCAAAAACATCATAACATCACATGAAGTTTGACTAATAAATAAAAATTTGACCATGTGAACTGTGCAATTTCCATTGCGAGTTGCTGCATCCGCTTCGCCGATTCTATATATATTTATGAACTGTCTAAACAGCCTGGAACGCCATCGTATCGGCCGCGTAACGGCTTAGAATTTATATTCATCGAAACGATCATTCCAAATTAACTTTCGCTCGTTTAGCAGAGTGATATTAGATAATTTCTAATCAACTCATTCATTTAATTGATTCTAGCGCTTCGACCGTACGCTTCTTACGTTCACGCTTATCTTTGAAGCAACATAAGTACTTACAAGACAGATACTTGTGCGAATGTATATGTACATATACATATAGCACATATATCATTATTGGTATCCGTAGCTTTGCTTTCGTTTAAGTTCCCGCGTACTTAAACCTATACTTATACAGTGTAATTGCATGCTAAACGGCGGATGCTGCTGGACACCTACCATCGGCGCAGTTGCGGGAGGGTACTTATTTATTGTCGTAATAAAAATGACTTTGTACGTTCATATGCTTGTAACGAAATTTAGGCCCGGTCTTTTAACTTTAAATCCTTTTTACTAAAAGGTAATATTAAACTCAAAGTCATTAATCTGACTTTTAAAGAAATGCGTCTTTTATATGGTATAAACCTTATTTTTAGTTAAAAGGCATATAATATCAATTTAAAGTACACTGAGAGAAAGGAGTTGGTTCATCCAACAAACCACGAAGTGTTGCACATTTGTGTGTTCATTCAACTAAAAATATGTTCATTCAACACTTTAGCGAATTATTCCAATCACCTTGCAACTTAACAGAACACCGTAACTGTTGTTTTAAACTATATGGAATGTTGAGCACATTTAACAAATAAATTGGTTGAGTCAACCAATTTTTGGTTGCCTCAACCAATCTTTTCGCCCAGTGTAGGTCGGCAACTGTAAATTGTCAAACGCATGCGCCCATAAAAAATAGATGGAGGGTATACGATTGTTTGGTTCTTATAATTTGTGTTATAACTACACTTCGTTACGTTACTTCATATTGCCACATAAGCGAAAACGATTTCTATTTTATTTGAAAAATGGAGAAATCAATTACTGAAAGACGGAAAAGAAGACGTTCAAAGAATTTTACAGAGTTACCTATATACGGATCTAAAACATAATATACAAACTTATCTAAATACAAGGTTATCACAAAGTAAGGGATGTATTTCAACTTGTTATACAACTTCAACAAATTAAGTCAAGAACAAAAATCAATAGAAGCTGAATTTCTTGAATAATAAGATTTTGTTTACTGCAACTGTTCAATATGGCCTCCATTTTGGTGGTATAATGGCGCCAACCTTTCCTCTATGTTGTACACCACATTATGTCACATTTCGGGATGAATTGCAGCAATTTCCTGCCTAATACTATCTTTTAATTCTGCCAGCGTCTTTGGTCGTATTTTACACTATTTTTTTTTAAGTAGGCCCAAAGCAAGTGTTCAGATCAGGCGATCTTAGTGGCCATAAATTTTCGAAATATCTACTTATAACACAAAACAAACAGCAGTTAACATATCTTTAACTGGTCGGTATATGTGCGAGGGTGCTCCATCCCACATAAAAATTATTGCATAATCCCTTAGCATTTGCAGGTATCGTTCACCAGTAGCAGTTGCAGTTACGACCTCGTCATGTTCTTCGAAAAAATATGGACCAATGATGAAATTAGCTGTGGAAGCGCACCAAGCAGTGGCTTTCTTGTCATGGAAACCTGTGGATTTTCCGTTGACCTCATTCCACAGTTTTTAGTATTCATTCTCCACCATTAAGAGAAGGATGGGCCTCATCTACCTATAAAATACGGGACAATCATTTGGGTTCAATTTCAACCTCAGCTTTCATTCGCAAAGAAAAATCGTACCTAATTGCCAAATTTCTCTCCTTCAAATCAAACAGTCAAGTCGTTGCAAATTATAAGAAAAACTTTTAGAATTTTGTAAAAAATTTTCCAAATCTAAGTATATTTGTAGTCGCTTTGGTATTGCATTAATACTATGGATTTCTGGTGGATTAGTATTGGCCATGTTTTGATTGTCTCAAAGAACTTCTGCAACGTGGACACCATTAACCCTTGGTTTTCCCAATCTCCAAAGTTCATTACAGCCCCGTTCCTTCAAACTTGCTAATCAAATTTCGGTGCACCTTCGTTTTACAGGCGCCTGCTCTGAAATTATCGTACGAAATCGTTGTAAACCAACAGTGTAATTTCAACCACATTCATAATAACGTTGTACTAAACTTATTCTTGTTTGCAGATCCATGTTTTTTTAATTCGACTGGTTTGAATTTACGTTAAGGTCAGTTTTATTTCGAGAATAAATCACTAAACTGCTATCGCTTTGTTTTAACACTCTTACTTACTCACTTAATCCATTGCCTTCCTACTGATAGGTATAAGGCGGGCGGGGGTTAAGCCTATAGTTGTTGAGATCTTCATTTTTCTCTCCATGTTTTTCAGTCTTGGGCTGCCGTTTTTCTTTTGACACTCATGACGGTAATTATTGTCATAACGAAATTTTCGTTTTATATAGACACACTAAAATCCAATTATTGTAGCAACAAGGATCCAATTCCTACAAGCAATTATTTCAATTTCCTGAAACTGTGTAAGAACTTAAGCATATCCCTTACTTTGTGACAACCTCATATGTTTAAGCGAAGCGAAAAGAGCAAACTATGTTTTAGACCAATAAATTACATTAGAAATATGATTTTCATCCTTTTTCGAAACGGTATTTATTTCTGCTGATAAAATCAATCTAAAAAGGTGTAATAATGTGAAGGGTAAATGAATATAGATTCAGCTCAATACCAAGTGGATCTTTTATTTTACTTTTAGCGATCGATTTCGACAAATGTTATCATCGGGCTACTTAGTCATTGACGTCGTTGAGAAAAAATATATTATCGTCAGAATGTATATATTGAAATTTGAAATTTAGAGATATTTGTTAAAAGTTTAAAGTTTGGATATGAACTATTTGGAAATTGCAATTTGAGAAGTTTGTTATTAGGAGAAGAAAAAGGAAGAGGAAAATGGGATGGGAAGCGGCAAGTGATATAATTATGCGGGCGTTTGCTGGACGACCAGCAAACATCTGCATATTTCCAAATACTTCACATCCAAACTTTTAAATTTCAATATATATACAGGGTGTTTATTAAACATATGGCAAAAATTCAAGGGATTATTCCATGAACTATTCTAAGAATATTTTGTCCTTTGATGATTTTTGGAAAGCCCTTTTATTTCGAAGATACAGGGCGAGAAAAATTTTCGACAAAACCAATATTTTATTACCAAGAATTACATTTAAAGTTTCTTAATCTACAAGAACTGTTGAAAATAACTACCTCCAGCTAGGATGCAAGAATCCAATCTTCTCCTCATTGACTGCTGAACTCTTTCAAACACACCAGGGTCGTTTCTTATTGAGTTACACCCAGCAATTATCCGATTTCTTAAATCTTCCACATTTTCCACTGGAGCAGAATAAACTAATGACTTTAGATGGCCCCATAGGAAATAATCCAGGGGGTTTAAGTCCGGGGATAGAGCAGGTCATAAATGAGATCCACCTCAACTAATCCAACGATCTCCGTATGTTGCTGTTAAAAACTCACGAGCAACTACACTAAAATGCGCTGGTACACCATCGTGCGTAAACCACATTGCATTTCTTGTTGCCAATGGGACATCCTCCAGAAACAGAGGTAGCGTTTGTTCCAAAAAGTTTCGATACACCTCGCCGGTAAGTCTTCCTGGTAGAAATACCGGTCCAATTAGCCAGTCACCCACAATTCCTAACCAAACGTTCAACGAGAACTGATGTTGAAAACGATCTTTAAGTACCTCATGTGGATTTTCTTCAGCCCACACATGGTTATTTTGAAAATTCCTTATTGCATTTCTTGAGAAATTTGCTTCATCGGTAAAAAGAATCAGTGTCAGTAGTTGAGGGATTTAAACCAATATGTGCGAAAGCCACTGACAGCAACGACGTCAATGACTAAATAGCTTGATGATGACATTTGTCGAAATCGATAGCTAGAAGTAAAATAAAGAATCCACTTGGTATTGATTTGAATCTATGTATATTCATTTGCCCTTCATACTATGAATACCAACCTGAGTAATTTCATCAATTTTAGTGTAATAATATTCTTTGGATAAATCAAACAATAATTTGAAAGTAGACAAAAAAGTCCTGTATATAGAAAAAGGTTATATTTTGTAACAGAATAAGTAAAATGTAATCATATTTATGCAATAGTGATAGCAAGTGATTGTTTAGATAAATGTCTTCCGCACACGGTAACCATCTTGAATTTTGGGGTACACGCTTCAAAAGATTGTTTTTTTCCTCTCTAACAACCAATTTGCTTAATTTTACTTATGAAGGTTCTTTAAAAGAAATTAATTCACTTTTTGGCAGTAATGCATTATTTAGAGTCTTTTTTAGATGAGAAATAAAACTAAAATAGCTATTATTTATAACAAATACAGTAAATGTTTATATATATACATTTATCTCTATAAAAATATAAGATTTGGTCGACCGCATCTAGGAATATCTTTTATACCGCCGGTTTCAGAAAATTTGAAAAATACTTTTGGTAAACTTTGAGTGACATCTCTTGCGATCACCATGTTCCATCACAATTAACATTTTAATACGTTCTTTCTTAAGTTAAATTTCCCATCCTTTTGATAATAATTACAAACGGAAATCAAAATTACAAAATTCTCCAGCAAACTTCTAATTATATGAAAGAAAAATGGCATTTGTTTCAATCGTACCTACTATTCTTGTTTGGCATACCTACCTAAGTTATTTTAATATCATAAAGGAAACCTAATAAGCTTCTTGAATATGGAATGGGAGACCCATAAAGTCGTTTAAGAAAACTTAAAATGGCGTCTGGGAGCAGAAAATTTTGGCAAAAAGCAATATTTAGTTATTTGAAGCATACACTAACTTCGTTCTACAAAATTCCATAACTACAGATCAAGCCGTGTAGAGACTATTAGAGCACCGCCTCCAGATTTCTTGGATAGGCTGTATATATGGACAGATGTTTTAGAAAGAATTGTTTGCTATTGGACAAAGATCTTTTGCTGGAAACCTTCATCGTTTGACTAATAAAACCACTCACAACAAAATTTTCGGTTGAATACAACGGGCAAAATCTATTTGAGACCCCTTAATGTACAGTGACACAAAAGATTAATGTCTCCTGTCTATATTCATATCATTTTCTACTAGCGCTTTGGCGTTATAACCGAAACTAGAAGACCTCACCACTCTACGATGACGTCACGCTGTTTAGGTGATGTAGAACATTTACAGACATGCTACTTAACCAGGGCCTTTAATTTCCTGTTGTGTGGTGTTTTACCTAATCTATCATTACCTTTCCCATAATCATTTTTAAGTAGGGTATTTCTAGAATAACTTATTATAATTGTTGCAATACGTTCACTGCTATGAATATGACATTTACATATATCAGTGTCCAAAATGGCTACGCTCGGTGATATAATTTAAAATATATTGTATTAAAACAGAACGTTTATTACGCACATTTAAAAACATCTCTTCGTGTTCAAAAATAATTTTGTTAAATATAACGTAAGCGTATAAAACTAATTGAACAATAACATCTTCAAATACAATGGTTAGAGAATTGAATTAGAATAGCATCTTTTTTAAGCCTAGGATATTCTAAACTTACAGTTATAGTTTCACCGGTTCTTGAATCTGTAGCTGTTGAAAAATAAATAATATCTTCTTTTATTGACAAAGTGTAACTCACAAACAAAATATACAAAACAACCGACGCCATATTAGGTTAGGTTACCTCGTTTTTATCGTTTCAAAAAAGGTTTTATCGCTTATACAACATTAGAAAAACATTGCAGGTATCACCAACAAAGTAGGGACATATTACACTACACAGTATCTTTTAAGTAAAACCAATATAATTTGGATAAACCAATTCAAAACGCAGAGACGGTCTCAACGTGTTTATGGCCTACTTCAAAATACGTCACAGCCTGGTGACGTCAAAGCTGTTTAGCCTTGTATTAGCGGTAGTAACGGCTTTGGTCGATCTTCCGAAAATAACTACAGTGGTTCACGAATGTGAATTGATATATTCATGGTTATCAAAAAGCTAAAACATTTAGTTTTTGCGCCACCATACATAAAAGCATTCTCAGTGAGTAGACAACGTGTTCATAAAAGTATCTTTAGACTGTACATATTCACCAACCCCCTTTTACAGAAAATATGTTATATTACAGCTATTAAGTCACAATATAACACTCAAATGCTGTTTAACTCGTGTATTTAAAATTACCTTTTCCAATCTTGTACCAGCCAGAGAAAATTCAAACCTCAAAAAGTTATGTTCACAACCAACCTCAGTTGTTAGTTTTGAGCTTCAAGGCTTTTGAATTCTTCAATTTTTTGAGTTGGTTTCTTTGCCCATATCAAAATTGGGAACCCATGAATTTTTTTACGCTCGAGGTTTTGTTATCATATTTGAAGATTTGGACAAGAGAAAGCTTACAGCGGATTGGGTGCCGCGCTTGCTCATTTAACAGTTCCAAAGCCCTGTTGAAGCAGTTTAAGCAAAATAAGTGGGAGTTTTGGCATGGCGCCTGCTTTTTGGGATAATCATAGAGAGGCGACTATCTTGAGAAAGGAAACACAATAACAGCGGTACACTACGCATCATTACTTGATAAGGTGAAGGCAAAATTGTGGAAAGACTGCCACATTTGCAAAAAAAAAGAATGTTTTGTTCCGCCATGGCAAAAATTCACGAATTGTGATTCGAGTTGGTAGGCCACCTACCCTATTCACCAGATCCGCTCCCCGGCAACTCTTTTCTGTTTCCTAAGCTCAAAGTTTCGTTCGGAGGACAGAGATTTACATCGAATGAGGAGTCATCACATTCGTAAAAGTCATCTTGTAGAACAAGATGCCAACTACTATTTGGACAGATGGAAGCATTGATGAGAATAATGTGTAGGTTTACCGGGAGACTGAGATGTTGAGAAATAAAACTGAATTTGACAGAAGAATACTCGTTTCTGTGTTAGGTTGGAAACTTTTCAGACTAGCCTCATACAAATGTTTTATTGATATCAATTTTGGGCCTATACTAACAGTTTTATATCTAGAGAAAAGCTCCATTGAACCATTATCAAATAATATTTTAAATAAAACTTCCTTTTTTGAAATACATATCTAACTTGATCTCTTTTTATTTTACCGAATTTAGATTAGTATATCACTTAACCATAACCAAATCCGAGGGAGTTTTATCAAATGATTATCCTCTTTTGTCAAAATTGGTGTAGATCCGGATAAGGTATTATCGAGGAAGTGATAGAGTTCGGTAGAAGAGGTGTTAAGTAAAATAAATAATAAAAATTATCTGCCCAAATTTGTTTATTTATTCAAAGATGCCTCAGATCAACTTGAACTTTGCAGGTTGCGTAATAATAAAAATAAAAACATTATATAGGAATGATATAAATATCACGGTTACTTCCTTTGGTTCCTCTTACGTAAACATAGACTATAAAATTTTTTTGATATATAGTTATCGATGGAATTCCCTGAACCGACGCTAATGTTAGAATGCTTTATCCATACACAATAATCTTTTGGGTGAGAAGGAAATTACTACTGAGTAATCATACTTCAACATTACCGACATTTTTTTTATAATTGTAATAATTTCAGCCTTGTCATCGGTCATAATTACCAAAACATGCACCGACCTAAAGGACCATCGAAACATAACTAGTAGTGTTTCTTATTACGTCACCGTTTTAAGATACGTACGTAATTTCAATCGAAGATAAGTACCATGGAAATCGGCAAAATTATTCAATTCCTTGCAGCTAAATCGGTGATTGTAATTCTAATAACTTGAATCTCTCTTTCTAATGCCATGCTTTCTGTCGTTTTCGATAGCAAGTAATTTAAATTCGATTCCAGCTTGGCAACTATTAAATAAAATTGAATCCGATAAATCATGAACCCGGTTGGGAGAAAGAGAAAGAGGTACGATGCGGAGTTGTTTCTGGATGTGATAGAGGAGAACAACGGGAATCATTAATAAGGAACTGCCAAACAAGTGAATTAAAATCTATAATATTCTGCCAACACAGAGTAAAATGTGAATTCGTATTCATGCATCCGAAGATTGGAATGGGTCGCTGTTTCTGGCTTTCGTTTCGGTAAGTCAGCGATTGTGAGGATTTTCTTGTACTTGTCATACTTGTGATTTTAGATATGTTTGCGGGAATGATGCTTTCAGAATGAAAATGTATTTTCTTTTTGCTTTGATGAAGCTTTCAGAATGAAAATATATTTTCTTTTTGCTTTGATGAAGCTTATCAAATCAATTTACGATATCACCATAAATCTTCATAAGAAAAGTGGCCAAGAAAAAATACTGGAAATTATTTTTAAGTTTCTATTCCTACCGCTAGGGGGCATAACCACTATAGTCATAAAAAAAAGAATTTTTCTTTTGGGTGGCCTTTTTTCCTGTAGAACAAAAAATAAAAGCTCGAGGGGAGGGGTAATGTTTTATAATTAAATTGGTTGTAATTTCGGTTTTGAATTAACCGAATTTGATAAACAAGATCTCATTTGAAAGAGGAAAAAAATAACCATGACCTATTGATTCTCAAAGCCATAGCTAGAGGGCGTCATTCGAAAAAATCACATTTTTCTCAGAAATTTCAAATAGAACGATCTAATTATTATACCATATTTGGAAAGCAGATTAAATTTCCAAGAAAAAAAGTCAAGCAATTTGATATATCTACGAGGGCGAATCAAATATTAACAGGACTTTTCTTTTTAACGCTCCCTAGATGAAGTGAGTAACGTGAGGGGTTGATATATATTGGATGAGGATGTAAAGTGGAGGGGAGTAAATCGGTTCGGTTCGCCAGACCACATTGGTTGTTAGTAGCATCATGTCTGAGCAAGAGGTGCACACGTCCGTTGAGCAACGCATTATTATTACATTTTTGTCGCGGGAGGGCGTAAAACCTGCCGAAATTTTGCGTCGACTAACTGCACAGTTTGCTGAAAAAACGCTTTCAATGACCCAAGTCTACGACTGGCATAAACAATTTTCCGATGGCCGAGAGTCAGTGCAAAATGAGACCCATGCACGCCGACCGCGGACAAGCACCAGTGAGACGAATATTCTTGCGATCCGTAAGATGATTGAAGGACACCGCCGCCTTACCATATGGGAAATTGCTGCGCACATCGGAATATCGTATGGGAGTGCCCAATCAATCATTCCAGTGTCGGCAAGGTGGGTTCCTCGCCTCTTGACGGAAGATCAGAAAGCAAACCGTCTTGCCGTGTGTGAAAGACTTTTGGCACGACGTCGAACAGAGGGGGATGATTTTTTGAGGCACATTGTCACCTGTGATGAGACGTGGGTGCATCATTACACCCCGGAGTCTAAGCAAGCATGGAGTGGCGAAAACCTGGAGAAACAGCACCGCGGAAAGCCAAGACCCGTCTTTCGGCTGGGAAAGTTCTTGCAACGATTTTTTGGGATTGCAGAGGCACATTGCTCGTTGATTTTCTTCATGAACGGCGTACAGTTAATGCTGCGTACTACTGTCAACTGCTTGATGAAGTGAAACTGGCCTATTTACGAAAAAAGCGAGACATGCCTATTCGAAGTGCGATTCTGCTCCATGACAACGCTCGGTTACATACAGCTGCATTAACCCTAGAAAGTTGGACAAAATTCATTGGGAAACACTGGAACATACGCCCTACAGTCCCGATCTGCTGCCGTGTGACTACCACATGGTTAGGCCACAAAAAAGAAGAACTGGGGGGTCATCACTTTGACGACGACGAAGGTGTAGAAACGTTCGTGCGCAATTGGTTACAGACGCGACCACATTCATTCTTTGATGACGGAATTAAAAAACTTCCGATTGGGTGGGAAACATGGGTGAATAAAAGAGGAGATTATAGAGAAAAATAAGGTGTATTCAAAATGTTATTTACTGTACCAATAAATGTAAAACAAAAGTTCGGTTAATATTTGATTCGTCCTCGTATTACTGTTTGAATTATCGCCAAAAGAATAATTAATAACACGTTAATGTTGTAAAAATTTCTTTTTATCTTGATTTCTTGTTTAGTTTTGTGTTCACTGTTTGTTAAATTTGTTCTGTATTCGTAAAAAATGACTTATTCTAATGCCGACGCTTACGATATGCTTGCCGTATATTTTCAAAGTTTTGAAAATGCGCTCCTTGCAGAACGCGAATATGCTGCCAGGTATCCTGAACGAACACATCATAGCAGAAAAATGTTTCGGCGGTAAGCAATGCGTTTAAGACAAATGGGTAGTGTGCGTTCTATTCAAGTTCCCACTAAAAGGCGATTGGTAAGAAATGAAGTCAATATTTTAAACGTTCTTGCGTATGTGCGAGATGATCCGCATTTCAGAGACATTTCTTCACACTTAGGTGTAAGTTACGGTTCAGTGAATCGGATTCTTGGGGATTCTAAGCTGCATCCTTATCATCTAATTTTGCATCAGGCTCTGTCAGATACTCATTTTGACAGGAGGCTGGATTATTGCCATTGGCTGAAAAATATGTGCAGAGAAATTCGCCAATTTCCTTTTCAAATTTTATGGACTGATGAAGCTACTTTTACTAATTTTAGCAGAGTTAATTTACACAACATGCACTATTGGTCAGAAGCAAATCCTCACTGGATGCGGGAAGTTGATCACAAAAATAGATGGAGTGGCAACCTATGGTGCGGAAATTTAGGACCGTTTATTTTCAATGATCGTCTAAATGGCGACACGTGCCTAGACTTTTTAAGAAATGAACTTCCTGTTCTCTTAGAAGATGTTCCTTTGGATATAAGGAGATCCTTGTGGTTGCAACATGATGTACTTTTCTCAAAGAGTACGCAATGTTTTAGATGTTGCTTTTCCAAATTGTTGGATTGGAAGGAGTAGTTTGTTTCCGTGGCCTCCTAGATCCCCGGATCATAACACGCTGGATTTTTACGTGTGGGAAAGAATAAAAGATATTGTGTAACAAACACGTCCAACTATACAGGAAAATATGTTTGAAAGAATTCGAGATGCCCTTGCTACGATTTCACAAGCTGAAGTTGAAAGTGCTGTTTTCAGTATTACAGACAGATGTGAGCGTTGCATTGCGCAAAACGGGGATCTCTTTGAACATTTATAAACTTACCGTTTTTGTTTGTTTTGTTTTTGCTTTGAACGTTTGATTAATAATATTAAAATCGTTGTTGTTTCCATTGTTATTTTGGCCCGTTGGCCTTTAAACGCGCTTCAAATTTTGTGTCCCGCAAAATTTGAACCAGTCCTAAGCCTAAATAAAGTGCGAAGGAAGGTCCGGAGAACAACAATTAAAAATCAACGAGGACGTTAGAAAACATTAAAACGAGTATAAAAGAGGCTTAGTGAAATGTGAAAAGAGTTTAAATTTTTTTTCAATTTTACATAGCATGCTTGACCATGTAAGAATTAATGTATTATTAATTATTCTTTTGGCGATAATTCAAACACTAATAGATATATCAAATTGGTTCTTTAAATTTTTTTTCTTGGAAATTTAATCTACTTTCCAAATATGGTATAATAATTTGGTCGTTCCGTTTGAAATTTCTGAGAAAGATTATAAAAACTGTGATTTTTCCAAATGACTCCATCTAGCGATGGCTTTGAGAATCAATAGATCATGGTTATTTCTTTCTATTTTAATCAGTAAAGCTTCCTCTTTCAAATGAGATCTTGTTTATCAAATTCAATTAATTCGAAACCGAAATTACAGCCAATTTAATTATAAAACATTACCGCTCTCCACGGGCTTTTATTTTTTGTTCTACAGAAAAGAAGGCCCCCCAAACAGGATTCCAAATTCTACTAGCTCTAGGACGATAAGATTTATTTGACAACTTATATATGGGTATATTTTCTATAAAAATTCTTTTTTTATGACTATAGTGGTTACGCCCCCTAGCGGTAGAAATAGCAACTTAAAACTAATTTTCAGCATTTTCTCGTGGCCAGTTTTCTTATGAAGATTATTTCCCCACAACTATACGACTCTTGGTTCCTCATATATGGTACCTCGTCACCCATCTTGGATCACCCGGTATATTGTTCTGTTAAATATTTACATCGTCAAGCCCAGCTGTCACTCTTGCACGTATAGGGTATTCAGTATAGCCACTCGATAGATATGAAATTCCATCTGACGGATATTAGTTATTTTTCGGAAGCCCCCTTTCCTCCCCGAGCCTCCGATTTTCGGAATGAGGGTACTAAATAATTTATTTAACTCCAGCCAACGACGATCTTGGTGAATCGGAGATGAAACTACACTTCTTTTCATTCTTCTCATTTCGTAAATTCTCAAATTTAATGTAAAATTCTCCTAAAACAAACAACAGGATAAATTCAGAGGTATTTCTAGCAAGGTTTCATAAATTAAATATCTATCATAAAGTTATTAAGTAGAACGTTAGTAAATTTTGTTATTGTTTGGTTGTCGATGATATTCTGCATCACAGAATAGTATAACTTCAATCGTCTAGTTGAGTCAGTCCATTAATTCTATCATGCTACTTCCAAAAATAACTTTATTTATCAAAATTCTTCGTTAAATTATATTTGGACAGAAATCATCAAAATTTGCTGTGGATGAAAACAATCGCCATTGCGATTAAAATAAAGGACCAAAGGGACGCTAATTAAATTCATCACTTTTGGTCAAGCTTTCATCGAGTTATCTTATATTTTGGCTGCGCTCCCAGTTTAAATTGTCTAATATTGAAACCATAGAATAAATTCAAGGTAGAAGAGAAGGTTGGAGGTTAGAATGGGCAGGTTTAGTGTGAATGTCATAGGAACATAGAGTTTATATGACAGCTTCATAAAATCAAGGTTAGTTTGCATTCTTCACTGATATCAAAATTCGTTTAAAATTGCCGAAAGAGTGTGTGGGAATACTCCCGAATCTCACAGTTCATTTAATTAATTTATAAAAATTCCATTTTTTTTTTACACTTCAGTATATAAAGGAAATTAAGGAAACATTACCCATCAAACCAGCAGTTTTCCAAACTGACAACAATGCCACGTACTCAAGAACATAAAGGGAAATGAGAATTTGATATCCTATCATATATTTCCAAAAAACAAATGGTTGCAGCTAAGGGTCTAAAAATCTTCATTTTACCAAAATTACTGCAATAAAATTTTCTACATTTTAATTTGTTTGACTAAATATGTCCCTCTTTCACCAATAGGCTACTCATAATACAGGAGAAAGGAGGAACTTGTCATCATTAATTCGAAATGAAACTTTTCTGATCGTATACTTTGGACGTTTGTCCTTTTTTGATCATTTTCTCAGTTTAATCTTGACGTCTATAGCCAATTATCACTTCTGCCCAATAGACTAAAATAGCATCTTTTCCAAAATTGTACACATTCATAAAATTTAAGTCTTGGATTGTTCTACGAGTTCAAAAAACTTTTGATCGAGTATTACTTGTTCAATGTATTTGTTCTTCCGTTTGTTGAATCATTTTTCAAGCGGAAAAACTTCAGAAGAATTTGGCTAGTCGAACCCTGAAGCACCAATCAAATCTAGGACATAATTACTATCTAATAATATTTGCTGCGAAAGTCTCTGCACAGATTTTTAGATCTTCTAGAACTGCAAATTGATTCCAATGAAGCTTTTCAGATTTTTATATGTTTAATCAACGGTATATGTATGTTATCCTTGCACTTATGACCTGTTCTTGGTACAACATAAGACAAGAAAAATGGAAAACTCGCCATCAAGTACATTTTCCTTAACATACATAACCCGTCCCTCTTCGTAAACATTTATCACGAAACAAGGAGTTAGGCAAGGTGATGTGTTAAGTACTCTTAATATGTGTATTTCTTCATATGTGCATTAGATGACATAATAAAAGAAAGCTCTAATGAAATGAAAAAATATAAAGTAGGATAGTTTAACATGAAATGAGAATATTTGCAGATGAGATAGTCTTAATTGCTGACAATAAGAAAGATTTGGAAAATAATCTTAGTGCATGGCATAAAGTTGCTATAAGATATGGATTGGAAATAAATACAGAGGAAAGCAAGATAATGGTGATCTCAAACACGGAAGAAGACATAATTTGCAAACTAAATAATGAAGAGCTGGAACAAGTTGACAAGTACAAATACCTGGGAAACATAATAAGCCAAGACGGAACATTGAATGAAGAATTGAACACCATATTAAAAATAACAGGAATGTTATACTGTACACACCCTAATAAATTCTTAAGCCATAGGGAAATATCCAAAGAGACAAAAATGACGGTTTACAGAACAATTTATACTCCAACTTTAACATACGGATGTGAAAATGGGGTACTAAACAAAAAGCAAAATAGTCGTATTCAAGCAGCAGAAATGAAATATGTTAAAAGGCAACTAGAAACTGTACCACTGAGTGAGAACAAAATAGCAAAAGTTCAGATGGTTTGGACATTTGTGCAGAATGGAAAATGACAGATAAGTGAAAAAGTTTGGGAGGTTAGAACAGAAGGAAAAGATAGAAGAGGTAGGCCAAGAGTATTACGGAATAAAAGCGTAAGTCAACAACTACAAGAGAAGGCAAAGACTTGGGAGGAATGTAAAAAAATAGCGAAGAATCGAAAGGAGTGGCGTAACTTTATAATAAAAGAAGAGGAAACACAGAATTAGTATTCACACTCTCGACATTTTCCTTAAACAATAAGATTTCATTCTAACCTACAACTTACAGAAACTCGCAAACCGCATTTTATAAGAGAATGAATAATACCCCTACAATCCATATTTAAAGCATTTGACTATTAATAGACTCAAACATCTCCTTTTCAAAATAGTGGTCATCACATGCACTGCCGCGCACATATTGAAATAAAAATCCCATTGTACAAATCGTTAGAAAGCAATTGATTACAACAATATTGTTAATTGAGGAATCGAAGAATTCTAATAGCGTCTCAATTTTTATCTGTTTGACCTTCTTTTATTTTATAGAAGGAAAAGGAACCACTCTGAAGCATTTCTGAGAACATTGAATAAATTAGTAAAACTTGATCAAAAAAAAAAAAAGGTAACAAATCACAAAAAGCTACCTTTCAATGGAAAAAACATCCAAACGCATTTCCTTTAAGAAGCCGAACCCCTCCCAATACCTCTCTACCAGACAGGAAACTCATCCATCCATTGATGAGACCTACACCAACCTGAAAAAAATATACCCCCTTTGGAACTTTCTTCCGAACAAACGATCACGTAGACTGTGAGATACTTACAGTGTAATAGGCATCGTCTTGCTTTTACTACCCTTCGATTTCCAGCCCATAAAGACATCGACAGGGTAGTTTTTCTTCGACTTTTTTCTTCCCCCCTCAGAGGTACACGAAAAGGAAGCACCTATCTCACTTTTCTTATCGGCTCTTAGCCGGTGATCGAAAGAGATTGTGTCCTTCTCTTACCGAACGCTTCTGTTAGCATACAGGTTGCAGGGGGAACCAAATTACCACCCTCAGACAGACAGCCCCGTAACATCGTCGTCGTGTTTTATTCCGCCCGATCGGTAAGCGATCAGGAATTTGCTGAGGGTCGTTTTTGTGACGTTAATGTCGATTTGAGGGGTTGGAAAAAGTTTCCTCCTTTTCTGTCTGGTGGTTTTTCTTTAACCTAGTTTCGATACTGAAAAGGGGAGAAAAGTTATTCTCCTTTTTTTTTCTTTTATGAAAGGAATGTTTTCCAGGAAAGTGGTGACAATGTTTCACAGTAAATCTTTGAGTAACTTCGATCTTTTCCACAAAAAGGAAGCAGAAAAACTTTGTTAAACAAAGTAATATTTGATCCTAAATAATAGACGACATGAATTTCATTGTATAGGCCATCCTGATTTCATAATGAAGAAGGCTTGTTCCATTGCATAGTACACAGTGACCATCTAGGCATATTCAGGGTGGTATCTATTTTTGTTAGTTTACAACACTTCATTTATTCTGATAGTTTTTACTGTCCTTGCCATCTTTGCTTTACTGTAGTTGATTCCTTTATCAGGCTAAAATTGCCAAAATTATCGGACACAGTCAAAGCCAAGATTGGTGTTTATGTTGCAACCGACTCTATAGTTTAGATAAATTGCAGAAGAGGTAAATAATATTCCAGTGGAACTGTTGCACAATGTATTCAAAAATATCAACAGATAAAATATCTACGCTTTGAACACAATGGTTTGCATTTTTGATATTTGCTATGAGTGGCACATTGTAGTAATTTTTTCGTATTCGTGGTATCAAAGGTTTTAGAAATTGTGTTTTTCAATTATATAGTCTTTGCACTATAATCTATCTGAGAAAAACCAAAATGACTTTAATATATGTATATACACTCGGCGACAAGCAAAATGACCGCTCATCTAAGTACCTGATCACAGTCTACCGTTTGGTGCCGACATATACGTATGTCTCCGCGCGGTAGACTGTGGTCACTTGCTCGGACGCGCGGTCATTCTCCTTGTCGGCGAGTGTACATACCTCAGAAAATAAAAATATCAAAATTTGAGGAATTTGTTAAAGATAAAATTCAATAAATTACTTATTTGTTTACTTAATCCTTAACTTCTTTACATTTCTGTGTAAAGCCATCTTAGAACCGGCTTTTTCCACGTCTCCCTCCATTCCTTTCTATCTCCTGCAGGCTTCTTTACTTCCTCCCATTTCAGCAATTTTTTTCAGCAGTTATGCGGGCTTCATCGTTTCAGAGTTTCCTAAGTCGTCCTCTCTCTCTCTTTTTCTTGTTTTTTTTTTTTGGATTCAAACACTTGCTTTACTAATCTTTCTTCTCCCATCCTTATTATACGAGTTTGCCCCAGCTATCTGAGTTGTGCTTATTCTATTGATACTTCTGTAGGAATAATGTTTAGGTCCTTCCTGCATATTTCGTTTCGAATTCTGTCTTCCTTCCCATTTTTCGCATGAACTTCATTTCGATGTCATTTTGTCTCCGTTTTGCTTCCGTAAGTTAATTTTGGCTTCATTATTTTTTGACAATTTCTATTTTTATCGTAGTGGGGATTTCTTTCTTACTCAGGAAACTTTTTTGGTACTATTGAATCGTCTGCCAGTTTTCGCTACTCTTTCGTTTATTTCATCTTCTAAATTTCCTTTGCTGTTGGTCAATATTCCTAGGTAGTTTTAGTAGTAACTTTTTCTTGTTCTTTACGTATTGTGTTTCTCTTCTGTTTTTCCTATTATCATGGTTTTAGTGTTCCTTATATTAATGTTCATGTCTTTCTCTCTAAGTTCTTCGTTAAATATGTTTATTGGTTTTTTAGTCTCTCTTATAATTACAATTATATATCTACCCAGATTTTCTTCGCAGTTTTTGACTACGTCATCCAGGACCAAGTTGAAGAGAAGTTGGCTTGGAATTCACCCCTGTTTTACCTGCTTTACGTGGTTCAATAAATTGTAAACATGAAAACAACATAGCCAATAAAATAAGAAGCGTACGTTTACCAACTCTAAATTTGCTACAGCCAACCTCTGGCATTTCTAGGTTGTTAGTATCATGGACGAGGATCCTTATTGAAAGGAGCAAGTATCCTATCCTTATACCTCTTCTCTCAAAAGTACTGGAGCGTGTTATGGAGAGGCAGATAAGACAGTATATAGAGGAGCACTCGCTTCTTCCCGATGTTCAGTCAGGCTTTCGGCCTGGTCGTAGTTGTACTACTGCATTACTCTGTATGACTGATGACATACTGGCGGCGTTGGATCAAAGTTGGTGACAGCATTGATTCTTTTGGACTATTCGAAGGCATTCGATACTGTTAACCATACAATGCTCATAAATGTGCTACGTTCGAAGGGATTCAGTGCGGAGTCGTTGATATTGTTATCCGATTATCTATCGCATAGGTCGCAGTGTGTTAGGATCGGTTCTGAGGTCTCCCAAACCCCTAGGGAAACACTACAAGGTCTCGCCCAAGGTGCCATTTTAAGTCCAGTTTTATTCTCTCTATATACCTCTTCATTTCTCACTAACTTGAATTACACTAAAGCACACTTGTACGCTGACGATATGCAGTTGTATTATTCATTTAGGATGTGTGATTGGGAGCAGAGTGTTGCTAAGATTAATAGCGATCTGTCACTTGTCTACGAAACTTCTTTAATTCACTCGTTGTATCTTGGTCCGACAAAGTCGCAGGTCTTATTATTCGGAAAGAGGGAAGCATGTGAAGCATTGAGTGCCATGGCTGACTTTAGTATCAACAACGTACAAATTCCCATAGTAAACAAAGCAAAAAGTTTAGGTCTAAATCTCGACAATTCATTTTGTTTTCGATACCAAATCAATATGTACAGGTGGCATATTTCAATCTAAAAAAATTGTATTCTTTCCGCTCAGTTTTAAACAAGCAAATTAAAAATTATTGTGTGATACATATGTTCTCTCTAATTTCACTTACTGCTCTGAAGTATTTAATCCTTGCTTAGACCACTTAACAGGAAACAAAATACAAAAAATACAAAATTCATGTCTGAGGTATATTCATGGTATAAGAAAATATCAACATGTATCACACAAGTTAATAGAAACTGGGTGGTTGAATATGAATAACCGCAGAAAGCTACAAATGCTTACGCTGTACCATAAAATATTAACAAAAAAAAATTCTCCATATCTATATAATAAAATAACATTTAGAACAGACATTCATAATAATACAACAAGGTATCGAGGTTTGATAT
The DNA here is from genome assembly GCA_029619325.2 of Dynastes grantii. Classification (NCBI taxonomy): domain Eukaryota; kingdom Metazoa; phylum Arthropoda; class Insecta; order Coleoptera; family Scarabaeidae; genus Dynastes; species Dynastes grantii. The sequence continues at coordinate 2,055,862 of JAROYF020000012.1, forward strand.
CCCCACCCTTCCACAGAACGGCTCTCTTTGGAAGATCATTTTCTTTTTGTATATATAACAGGTACAATGGTCTTTCACCGCAGTTAAAAGAACACGGGAATATTAAACAATTCAAATTCAAATTATGATCTATGCTTCTCCCTTGATGATGAATTTTATATATTTTTCTTTGTTTTCCACATAAAAAAGAGTGTGTAGCTATAGATTCTATTTTTGTTCGTAGTTGGTAACTATGCAAACTATGTATTCTATATATTTTGTTTCTTTGTTTTACTTGGGCACACACAGAATTAATTAATTTTAGGCATTTTTTATATGTTGGAATTGTCACGTCAACAATACAGGATTAAAGGGAGAGCAACATAACTTCTACGTTACTGGACCTCGTCCTGAGATTGTGCATATTGCTACAACCCGATGTGTTCTATTTTTGTAATTCTGAGGCAACCATAACATGCACAATAAAGTCATTTATTATTATTATTATCATTATTATTATTATTATCATTATTATTATTATTATTATACCTTTATAATATTTAGGAAGAATTATTTTGTTTTACATCATTACTACTTTGTAAATCATTTAGTAGTTTAATAACATTATACAGATCTAATGATAAATACCAGCAAGTTGTAAAATTTAATTTTTAATATGATAAAACACCAAGCAGCATTGCGCTCGTTAGCATCTAACACGTGGTTTGATTTCGCGTTAACAACTGCAATTCTAAAAAAAATGAACTCTTAAATTTCAACCAATATTTCACCTTATTTCAAGGTTTCATCGAGATTATAAATAAGAAACAATTAATTGATAATTGATGAACTCATCAATTGAAGCTTCTAACGTGTACTACGGTGTATTGTTATCTACGTATTTCATTGTAATTCATTCATGACCCTGATGAAAGCTTGAAAATAAAGGGAAATATTGATTGAAATTTAAAAGAGCTCTTTTTTTATTGTTGATCATCATTCCGACATATCACTACGCTTTTTTATATCACATTAACGTTGATGTTCAGCATCATCTATCGAAATACGAAACTACTAACTCATTTCGATGCATCCAATCAAAATTACTTAGAAAAGAATTCCCTTAGGTGAGTGATCCCCAACACTTAATATAAGGTCCAATTATGAATACCACCCGATTTAAAAATAGAGAAAACAGCCCTCAGTAACAGTAATTTCATCCAAAAAAAAAAAAAAAAATATATATATAAATTTATAAGTTAAAGCGAGATACCCCTTATTTTTGTTGCTCCGTAATTTTGCGATTATTACCAGGTTAATTTAGTTTTTTTGTTCTTGTGTTTTACATCATTATAAACCTCTCATTTTTCTCTGTCTGTAAGTTTTAAAGTAGATTTAAACAGTATTAACAGTGTTGTTGTTTTAAGCAATTTTGTAAAAAATTAAATTTCCCGTTCATATTTCTTGCCCCTTTGCTTTTTTTTGCTAAAGTTTTTGTTCCTTTTCGTCAACACAGTATTATACTCGTATATACAATATTTTTCATCTCTTTCGTCCATCTGTCTCTGTTGCTGATCCTATCCGTTCCCCTTTTTTTTCCCCTGTGTACGTTTGTTTTAAAGTCCCCGGGACGAACGGCTCTGGGGTGAAGTTTTTCCCCGTTCGATTCCTAAACTCCTCGGTGAATTTTTTGATGAATAAATGTACTTGTTGCGGCTCCAATGCCGAACCTCATTTAACTGTTAATTGTAGTATTTGTAGTCACTGTTACAAAATTGATTGCGTGGATATTTCAAAAAGCTGAAGCGGGGAAAAAATTCATAGTAAGACCGGTCTTGGGTCGTGTTCTGAGTGTGCAAGTAAAAGGGAATGACTTTATGGGTTTTTGAAAACTGTGATTGTTGTTTTGCAAAATAAATTTAAAAAAGGTCCTGGAATCCAAAATATCTAAGATATCTTCCAGCCCTGCTTCTGAATTAGACACTCTTTATAATAACAAAAAAAATCATATCCGAATTATCTGAGCGGAGCGTCGTAGTACTAATTTGGTTGTTTATGGTCTTTTGGAAGCAAAGCGTGGCTCTAAGCGAGATCGGGAAAGGGATGATAGGCTGTCAATGGGGAAATGTTGGATTGCTTAGATATACATATCGGTGATATTGTACCAATTCGTTTGGGTAAATTTGATACTACCAGGCCAGTTATAAAACGCCCTTTTCAAATTTCCCTTAATCTGCTGATTGTGTATCAAAAGTGTTCCAAAAATTCAAAAAAGTTAAAAGATCATAATAAGTTTCGCGATGTCTCAGTGTCTAAGGGAAAAACCCCTATGCAGCGTAACTTGTACCAATTGGGTTAATCTGAATGAAAAAAACGTCTGGATGGCGGTGAAACAAATTTAGTGGTTAAATAAAAAAGAAGGGTATACCACTTATTTTTTCAAAAAATTTTCCCACTAAAGGAAAAACTAATTAAATCCCAACAGAAAAAGCACCCAATTAGGCGTATATTATCAGAAATGCGTGGGATTAGAATTTAAACTCAACAGTTTTGAATATTGTTTTGTTTCTAATTTAAAATTCATTATTTTCACTGAGACTTGGTTGTCCGCTGATGTTGACAACAGTGAATTTATACCTCAGTCTTCTTATACTGTCTTTCGCAAGGACGGGAAATTTTTTGGATTTACTGGTCTGAAAAGGGGGAGGGGGTGTTCTTGTTGCAGTTGATTCAACTGTGCTATGGGGAGTTGTTGACCATGTTTTTTTCTGAACACTTTTGTCCTCTGATTGATGCTATTATTATCAAGTGCATTTATGATTATTTCACTTTCATGCTTGTAGCTGTATACATACCCACCCGAACCTGCGGATGACATTACTCTTTTCCTTGAAGCCCCCGAGCTGATAATTTTGGATTTCCAGTGTTTAATTGGCGATTTTAATACCCAGAAATTATTTTCCTCCAGACGTTAGTGATCCTAAGTATGCATGTATTAATCATTTCACTTCATCTGTAAGCCTTAACCAATTTAATACCATTACCAACGTTAACTCACGCCTTCTCGACCTAATATTTTGCATTGATTATAAAGTATTGGTTGACCATTGCGATGACCCTGTTTTTCCCAAAAGGACTCATCCCAAAGCTCTACATATCTTCTCAAAGTTATGAAAAATTTTATAAACTTTTTTCCCCAATACAAACATGCGCTACAATTTTTTCCGTGCTAATTATTATATGCTCTATAGTGATATGTTAAAGGCAGATTGGAGCCTCGTCCAAAACGCCGAAGATGTAAATACAGCCGTTGACATTTTTATCAAACATTATATAATATCGTAAATAAGTCAGTTCCCCCCCAGTATGTCGTTCCTCTTATCCTCCTTGGTTCGGTAAGACTTTGATTGATGGACTTAAAAAAGAAGAACTACTATCACCGTAAGTGGATAGCTACTGGCAGTCCGAAGTTTTATGAAGATTTTGCGGGGTTACGTAGAGTTACGAAAGGAAAATAAACAATTCTCATACAGCCCACCTGAATAAAATTCAAACAAATCTAAAGTCGGACCCCAGGGCATTTTGGAAATATATTAATACAAAAAGGAATCCCAAACAATTCCGGGCGATTGTTTCGGGGGTGATACAAAAATTTGACGAAACCACAAGCTTTGTAGATGCATTTGCGGATATATTTAATGAACCCTTTTTTACCTAGCGACGATATCCGCATTTTTTGATACGAACTCTTCTTATCAACCCTTCAATTACAAACCATTTTCTGAGACAGATGTGGTTAACAGTATCGCCAGGCTTAAGAATAGTTTACTGCCCGGGGGAAAATCAAAATTCCCTTTTTTCCCTAAAGGATTGTCGGATGGTTTTTTGCTGTTCCGCTATGTCTTTTTCTACAATTTATGTTAGCTTTTCGTGTACCCTACAGTTTGGAAGATCGCTAGAATCACACCAGTTTTTTAAAAAAGGGAAACCGGAATTAATCACGAACTATCCCACCCCATTTCTATACTTTTAAATAATTTTTCTAAGGTGTTTGAGCAAATTTTATACGATGCCTTTTTCTACGGTAACATCAAAATCCCGGTTGTCTTGGCACCAACACGGTTATGTGAGAGGTAAATCAACAGTTACTAACCTGGCCTGTGTAACACAAAGCATTAGTGAAACTCTTGATCAACGCTCACAGTTAGATGTGGTCTACACAGATCTCACAAGAGCCTTTGATTCTATTGATTTCTCGTTATTGCTTCGGAAGTTGGGTACTATCGGCTTTTGCACTTCGTTGCTGAAATTGATGACATCCTATCTCACTGGCAAATCCCAATTTGTGTGTACAATGGTTTCTTCTAGGCGCTATCTAAAACACGGGTGCCCCGGGGGTTTCCCAAATTGGGACCCCCGCTGTTTTTATTTATAGATGACCTCTTACAATCACTAACTTTCCCCTTTTTTGCGTTTGCTGACGACTTAAAGATATTTCACCGAATTGATTCACTTTATGATGCCAGACTTCTACAAAGAGATCTGATAACTATAAATAATTGGTGTGTTGAATAACAAACCCGCATCTTAATGTGGAGAAATGTTGCGTAGTTAGATACACTCGAAAAGGGGTCCAAAAACGTTTTCGATTATAATATACACGGTCTGAAGCTACCTTCATCGGACATTTGAAAGACCTTGGAGTGTTTATTTGATGATCGACTTTGGGGACCAGCGGGGTGTCGGTTTGCCCAAAAGTGCTTGCAGAGTTCTTGGGGTTTCCCTTCTTCGTAACACCCATTTACTGATTACGCTGCTCTAAAGACTCCCCTTTTCTTTTCGGGGTTTATTCGAAGTAAGTTGGGGAAAACGCAGCGATTATATGGTACCCTTATTAAAATGTCACCAACTTCGACTTGAGCGAGTGCAACGCCGGTTTTTTAAATTTTTAACATTCAAGGAGACTGGGAACTATCCGCAAAAGGGAAATACGATCATTTGGGCCCGCTTCTTTTGTCCACAGTGTTTCATCACTCCATAACGTTATGAACCCCTAGTGCGGTGTTTCTCTACAGGCTCATTAATAATAAAATTGATTGTCCAGAGTTACTGTGTGGGGTACCTTTTCATGTTCCCGCTAGGGAATCGCGGGAAAAGTGTCTTCATTTTTTTTTGGGAAAAATTGAGAACTAATTTAAAGCACCTAGCGCCAATAAACCGCATCTGTCGTTTTTCGCTGATATGTTATATAAAGACATTTTTCTGGGTAAAATTGTTTAGTGTTACGTGTATATTAAAACAACGGGATGTATGTATTCATCGTTATAGTCATGTGTATTTTAAGAAGTTTTTTTCATTTTGTACTTTTTCTACACTTAAGATAATTTGTATGTATATGTGTCTATTTTGGTGTTTTACTGTTGGGCACAAATAAATATTATTATTATTATTATTATTATTATTATTATTACTATACTGGTGCGAATTTCTTCCAATACAATTTGAACCAACTGTGCAGAACTGAGTAATTTCAGTTCAATGCATGCCAACAGCGGTACAATAATTTATAAAAAAGCACCCGCCGGATGTGACGTTATCATAATTTTCTAATCATCAATCATTTATTTTACCACGGAGCACCATCGTACCGCGAGAGAGACGGAGAGAGCGCTTCGGAGATGAGAAAAACGTTGGGAGAGGAGAGAAATAAAGGTCGTAGTTGGTTGCATCCATAGTTTCGAACAAACGAATAACGAAACAACAAATGATGATCGCGGTGGACAAAGGCAACGTCGATCTTTGCATGCAATGTGGTATAAATGAACATCTGTATCAATAACGAATTTAAATATATGTATTTGTGTAAGACATTATTTGAATGTTTAAATATAATGGCTCTGAAATTATGCTTTTCATGCGATTAGCTATTGTTGAAAATATGAAATGGTTTTAGGTGTCTTTTAAAGATTATGCGTAAATATATTTGAATTATTATTGATTTTTTCATTGTACATTGAAAATGTAGTTCATTAACTATAGGTATTCACGTTCCATGAAGGAACGGTACAAAATTTCAAATTTAATTAATTTTAATATCCAAATGAAACTTGATAGTCTAGAAAACAGTCAAATATGTTTAGTGGGAACATATTATTTTCTACACAATTTTTTTTACAACAAAGCAAAGACCAGAAACTTGTTTCATTCAGTGTTAGTTTCTGGATAGATACAATCAATTGTTCTGAAATAAATACCGCTTAAGAATTTCTGTACAGGAAGAATCATGAAGCTGCAACTTTGGGTATACACAGAAGGTTTCTTATTCTGAATACACTGTTTTCTTTCATCACTAACTTTGTAATGGCAAATATCAGAAGCAATTCTGAATTAAAACTGATGTTATTTCAAAAGTGAAGTAGATTCTTGAAAATTAAGTTTGCTTTTGTGATCAAATATTTTTAGATCTAACAGTAATAGATTCAAAATTTTGATACGTGGCTTTTATGAAGGTGCCCAATGGGAAAAAAGGAATAGATTTAACTTTATACAAATTTAGCTGGATGTAGTTTCATAAATTTCGAAATATTTCCATGCGTTAAAAAGCTGCAATGCTGTATTACAACAAAGGAATCGAAAACGTTTGCTGAATGAAGGCGCACCGGTATGAAGAACATTAATTCAAAATCTTTATTATTACTAGAAATATATATAAACAATAACTAACTTTTTAAACAGGTTCTGAAATGACATCTTCAAGTTATAATATCATTACCTATAGCTGAAATTTCGTGAATGTTTTTATAGCAAGTTCAAATTTTTAAATATCTTACGCCAGAATTCAGTAAACAAAGTTGTACAACTTAACTTCAATACATTTATTACAGCCATCAATTAATAATTCTATATCCTTTAAAAGTAATCCAAAGTTTTTCCCTCTAAGTGCTACATTACAGTTGCCTGCAACTCACTATCGTCCTTAAAACGACGTTCCATCATTTCCTTTTTGGATACAGGATCATAATACAGAACCATTGTTTCACCTCCTGTGACAATGGACTCCAAAATCGGTTCCGGGTCGTTTCCACACGTGTTTAAAAGCGCGCACATACGACCCGACGTTCACGTTGGAGAGCAGAAAGAAGGTGCGGTACCCATCTTTCACTAATCTTATTCATACCCAAATGGTTTTAGAGAATTCGGCGAATACTTGTTTCAGAAATGTTAGACATCACTACTAATTCGTTCACTTTCGAATGGCGATCTGCTAATACCATGTCATCAATAATTGAAATGCTTTGAGGCGTTATCAGTAAAGCTGGCCACGAGCGGTACCGCGCAGTAGCGTAGAGTCGACCAGGCCTCGCGTTCCACTAGAGTTATTCTGCTAATAGAGATGTTTGCTGCCGCAAATAATTTCGCTCATCTTTTAAATAAAAATTAAATAACACGTGCTCAAACACTTACCACTTTAAGAGTCCTCCGTGAAATCACAAAGTGAATAATGTCTGTTAAATATCTGCAACATTAGATATGTTTCAACTGTTGTTTCGGCAAAACTAGTACGGCATGAGGAAAAAATGCGTTTATATGCAGAGAACGAACGTTCTACATCTAGTGACGTAATATTTGCGTAAGTAAAATAATCTTTCAAATAACTTAACGATCCTGTTGACGCACCTTCACAAATGTGTCTTAATGTGCCAAAATCAGAATTTTTCTCAAAAACACTTTCAAATTTTTCTAGAACAGAAACATTTTTTGCGTCTTCGCGCATAGCTGTGCGTGAACATGTTGCACTATTTGACTATTTGTAGAGATTCTTCTAACGGCACCGCAGGATTTTGTAATTTTTCTATTGCATCTGCTAGCCCGAAGTAATTGTCGTGAATGATTTTTAAATCCATTTTAACCAGATTATCTTGAAATTTCGACTGGCTTTTCTGGATAGCGGCAGCTTCCTTTGTATCGAATTGTAAAACCACGTTCTTCATATTGTCAAAGTATTTATGATAATAAAACGCGGCCTGCAACCATGTTCCCCAACGAGTTAGAATAGGTTCTGGTGGCTCTGGTATACCGGGGCGCAGTCTGTGAAATTCGCGAATACGTTTCGGTAATTTGACAAATACTGCTTTGGTATGCGCTATTAAAGCATCAGGATAACATTTTCTGATACTATCCGCCACAAGATTGAGAGCATGAATTTTACACGTAATGTGTATCAAATTAGCAGAATGCTTTTTAAGAGACCGGCGTACAGAAAGCATGTTTGCAGCACCATTACTCACTAACATCAAGAGTTGGTTTGTTGAAAGTTCAAACTTGTTCAATGTATTTAACACTAACTTTGAAATTACTTCGGCAGTACACTGTTGTATTCGTTTGGAGACTAATAGAATTGAAGGTGCCGATTGATGAGGTTCCAATTTGCGTGCCATTACATTAAGAACAGAATGTTTCTTCCGATCTGTTGTTTCGTCGACACATAACCACAATTTTTGATCTTTCAACTCCGATTTTATTTTTTGTTCAATATGTTCGCGCGCAGATGGCACAATTCTTCGTAACGATGTTCGACTTGGTAATTTGCACTCCGAATAGTATTCCGAAAGCAGATAAATGGTTCCTTGTCTAGTAAATTAAACGGTATATTACATGCGATAAACGTAACGCATAAATTAAATATAAATTTTTCATTGTCTCGTGCGCAATTTCTTTTTAAGACATGCTTTTCACTATTTACGTGTCGTAGACAATGTTGTCTGGACCAACACATTAACGGGATTTTACAGATTACACATTTAATTTTAGCACCTTCATATATTAAGTTTGGAATTTCTGCAATAAATTTTCGAAGTTTGTCCGACCGCGGTCGTTTTGCTGACGGAATCATAATTTTTCTAGGACAGATAAACAATTGCGCAAATGACCGGCAGCGAAAATGTCCGTACTGCTCCGCAGACGAAATAATACTACCGTTCCTCTCGGTCCGAACTGATTCTACGCCGATGCGCGGTACCGCTCGTGGCCAGCGTTAGTTATCAGTTCAATTTACAATCATCAAGGGATCCTTACCCCAAACGGAAACACTTTACCAACTTTTTTACAGTTGTTTGGCTGGCTACTAAAAGCTACTACTCTTCGAGCCGTAATATATATAGTGTAGGCCTCGCACATAAGTTAATTCTGGTTATAAGTTACGTTATAAGTTAATTCTGGGAGAATTGCCCCCTGTAAAAAGAGAGGTTATTACAAAATATATCTCAAAAATAAATTAAAATAAATACAAAATCTCATGAAAAATATAAACTTTCATATATAAATATAACATATTACAAAACAGTCATTGATGACTTTTGAAAAGAAAATGGAATTATGTATCGAGTATGTCGAATAATTGTAATTAACTTTTCTGGTGTAAGAGACAAATACACTTATTAACTTTAGTTTAAAGATTGAACACCACTTGGTAATTAGACATTGTTCCAAGATCTAATTGGTTGATAGATTTTCATGTCATCAGCATAAAGTAGTACAGGACACATATATTTGTATGTACGTGTGAATTTTTAATTGCATAATAAGGCTCAAGTGGAAGACTTCAACAACTCTGAAGTAGAATGTAGAAACTGATTCTCTGCCATCCCTACAAGTTTGTCAATAACCTTTGGATGGATCCTTTATATACATAACTTACATTATACTTATGTTAATGGCAGTGCAACTTTCTGCATCAACCTTGTACATTTACATTAGCCTATCCATCGAACCGGTCGTTGTAAAAAAAAAAACAAGCAAGAGAAGAGAAGAGAATCAGCGGATGCATCATTATCAATATGATCGTCATCCTACAACAACTAACTATATAAGTACTTACATCTATATGTATATACACATCCATATACTATGTATACTCGTACCACCACGGGCGATAGCAATAATCATTATTATTGTTATTATCGCCTATTGGTGGTCTCTAGTCAGCGCGGACTGCGACCTAGACACAGCCTGGTTCAATTGATTTTATCCGTGAAACACAATTGCCGTCCTGGCTGATTACCAACAACCGACGGTGTGCATGTATTCAATTATTAATTACGATTAGATAGAGTTGATAAGCGACCCCAAATAACACCAATGATGAATGGCAGATGCGCAGACGACACAAACAAGCCACTTACATCGCTGGCAAGACAGGATTAAATAGATATTAGGAAAAACAGAGGACATATAAGCTAACCATGCGGAACCCCGAGTTTACTTTGAAATAAATTTAATTTTTGAAAGAAAAACGAGTTGAAAATTAAGAGATTAAATCGCTGAACACGAAAACTGTATCAATATGCCTGCATAATGAGAAGATTTCAATTTATTTACTTACATCGATTTACATGTGTATTAATAAATTCTTAGCTCGATACCAGGATTAACACGCGTGATTATGGTAATTTATTCAACCTTGATTTACTAACCATATCGATAGTAAATATGTCGGCTTTTTAAAAGCCGCAAACGCTACACCTATTGGTGCCAATACGTTTGTTGCGGAATGCTAATTTGCATAACTTAATATATTGGAGAATATTTGAGCGTGTATGTTGAAATTTATTTAGGCGTAAGGGAATTTATGAATGAAATGCACTAGATATTGCGATTCAACGTCCTGTGATCGTAATTTGGGTATGGATTAAAAATCGTAAAGAAATATTGCAAAAACAACACTTTATTTGCTCAACTTATCTTTGTCCAAATTGTTTCATTAATTACCAGAAAAATAAGTAGTAAGACAAAAGAAACACGTCACAGATTCACAATAAAAGCTGGGTACTGAAAATACTGCTTCCAATTTCACGAACGAAAAAAGAACAAACCTAAATACTTATTTTCAAGTCGTTTTACTTCAAGGATCATTTTCTGAAGATGCAGATAATTAGGACTCCGTTATTGGGGACCGACGTATTGAAGTAAAAAAAAAAAAAAACAGCAAGGTGGTACATCGCGAAGACATTGAACGTTAAAAATAATAAGCAATCTTGGCAAGCAGTGCCTTCTTTTGTTGTGGACGCGATGATAGATGAAGTGAGTGGCTGTATGTGTATATTGTTATATATTACTATTTTCGAGTTCATCAGGAACATGAAACTTGTCTCCTCTCAAAGGGAATAATGCACTGTTAAGTAGTTTATAAATAGCACATAGAATAATCGATATTCTTGAAACTTAAATAAAATGTCTTCTTTTTGGCAAGATGTTGCCTTATTAACCGTTTTAAACCACTTTATAGATATACAAAATGTTACAAAAAACATTTAATACAGGGTGAGTCATCTCTGTGAGCCCAGAAGATTGTGCTTTTGTGAATAGAGATTTTTCCAAACAATTTTTTTTTTGTTATGAGGCCTGATTGTAAGCATGGTATAAAATTACAATGAAAGCTACTGGATGTCTCATAAATTCGTAGCTACCCAAAGTATTTTTTAAAATAGAGCATGCTGTATATTACCATTTTGTTAAATTTTCAATCAGAGAATTCCTCATGACCTGACATTCATATTATGTAGAGAACAATATTTTTTTATTAACTTTCCATTGGGAAATTAGGACATAATAGTAAATGATATACAAGCACCTTTTTTCAAAATGCAATTTTAGTTAGAGGTTGCACCGTTTTCACTGACTATATAACAAAAAATATTTTTTGTAAAATCGCTATTTTGAAAAAAAAAACAACCTGTTTTGCATAAACAGAAGAATTACAAAATAGGTCATGCATTTTGCAATTAAGTTGAATGTAGGTGTATAATTCATCATATCACACACAAGATTCATAGAATTTGCATGTTAATAGTTACTTTGTCTTGTAATTTAGTAACAGGGTGTTTCATTATATTTTGACTGATTTTGCAAGCTTATATTTTCCGAACGGCATAAAGTATTAAGATGCGGTTTTCACCATTGAGTTTTATATGAATCCAAGTTTTTTATGGCTTTTATGAATACGTCATTCCTTCTATAAAAGTCGATATGAAAATAGTATAATGGTATTTTTCTGTGGGGCACTTCCGGAAAACATCTTTGATCTGAAATCCAATATTATGTAATTGAAAATATTCCAATGGAAATGCTAAATAGAGCATTTATTAACTTTCTGGTGAGATTAAATACCCGCATACAGGAAAACGGCAGCCACATTGAACATTTGTTGTAGAGATGTACTTCTAAATGATTTTTTTTTGTTTTTAGTTAATTGTAGTGTGTAAATTTTTTTTTTTGGTAGCTGTGTTTATTCTTCTGTTAGTCATGGCACGCTAGATGTTCTGTTGTTTCCATTTTTGATTTAAAGAGTATCTTCGTTTACTTGTTATTTTCAACCGATTTTAATTTTGTAAATAACTTTTGGCTAAAAAGAAGTGTTTTCAAATTACTGGGGATAAATAAAGCATCGCATTCAAAAAATTCAGTATATCGGGTTGGTAAATTATTCCAGTTTTATTTCGGTTTTTATAGAAGAAATGACATATCCATAAAAGCCATAAAAAACTTGGGCTCATATAAAACTCAATGGAGAAAACCACGTCTTAATACTTAATGCCGTTCGGTAAATATAAGCTTGCAAAGTCAGCCCAAATATAATGAGACATCCTGTTATTTTGTATACAGGGTATGTCACGACGAGCGTCGGTTGAAAGTATATGGGGAAGAGAGTAAAATAGAAATTTGAAAATCTATATACAGAAATTAACCTTCAAAACTAGTTCAGCGAAAATATGTTCAACTGCCGGTATCGCTCTCTTATACCGGAAGTAGCCATCAACTTCCCTATTTTAAATGGGTTTTGGGTTCCGTGTTTTTTTAAAGTTATTTTATGCAACATACCCTATCCCTACAATTCACTCTTAAAGAGATATTGCAACTTTTCGAAAAAGTTTGACAGATGTGGTGCATTACAGGTTTTAAAATAACTTACAAATTGTAATACGCCAAAAAGATTATTCTGCTTTCTGGGAATGTTCATGAAACGATGTTTCTATAGTAAAAGATAAATTTGCTAAATTATACAGGGGGTGCTAGTAGGGAGGAGACACCATGAGAGATATTTAAACTGAGAAATCTCGTTTTTTTTTAAATAGCAATTCCTAATTTCCTTGGCGGTATTAGATTGTAGGTCAATGTACTCTCCTTTCCGATCCCTACAACGTTCCATACGAATTTTCCACTGTCGAAAGCAGTGCTGGAAGTCCATTTCTGTCAGCTTGTTGAAAACCTCCGTCGCTTTCCTTTACCTTAGGAAATAAAAAAAGGTCACAGGGGATCAGGTCGGGCGAGTACGGTGGGTGGTCCAACACGGTGATGTCGGATTTAAAAAAAACGCCTTTACAGACAAGGCGGAATGGGCTGGCGTACTGACTTGGTGGAGCATCCAGGATGTGCTCTTCCACAAATGGGATCTTCGTCTTCCCACTCGTTCACGAAGTGTAGTTAGAACCTCGTGTTTCACAAGAAACTTGAGGTTAACTCGTTGCTCGATCTGAACACTCTGCATTTTTCCGACACGACGCTAGCGTAAGGACTTGAACGGACGATTGCTACAGCGAGACTGAGCGACGTACAACCGTGCCCATCGAGCTTCCCCACATAACACACGCGGCATATCGACTATTTTCACTGAAATGTTTGACGATCGATGGATCGCAAAAAACGGTCCTTTAAGTATTCACCACGATCTCCAGATTTAACCTCACCAGATTTTTTCTTATGGGGTTATATTAAAAACGTTTTATACAGAGATTCGGTTGGTACAAATGATAACAAGATTGACAGAATAAGAAGATCGTTCAACGAACTGGCTGCAAGATCTATTCAACGGGTACCATCAAAAAAAATAAGAATAACAGCATGCACGAAACAAAATGGTAGTGTTTTCGAGCATTTATTATAATAATGAAATGCGTATTCAATTTTATTTTGTCATTTGTACATTTTGTTTGTTTTGTGATTTTTTCTTTTTTCTTTTTATTGATAAAAAAAACTGATTCTTGAAAGTTCTATTTTTAATAATTGTACTGTAGTATGAATAATTGAGGGTGAATCATGTTGACTAATGAGTGCTGAAGACCACTATTGTGCTTACTACTGTTGACAATACATTTGACAGCTGTCTTCAAATATTTAACCCGGGGATACGAAATTTAAAAACAAAAC